>BQNB010017641.1:2410-59404 GCA_026074375.1 Tanacetum coccineum | reverse complement strand
AGTAAACTTTGATGCATCATCCGCATTTTTCCTATTATTCCATTTCTAAGATGAAACATATATTCTCTTAGGTTGTATTCGTGTACTGTTGTTCGTTTTCGCGTGATCATATTCCTAGACGTTTACCCTATCACATCACCAACTCAAGGTGAGTTCACAGCCTCGCACTTTTACTCGTTTTGAATAAATGTTTTATAACTTTAGGTGAGAAACATTGCTTGTTTTTAAAATCGGACGCAAGTACTTTCGTGAGAATTTTCCCCGTTTACGTGTTGCCTAAGTAGCGCTAGACCTCTTATTGCCCAAAACTATCATGAACTGTTAGTACCTCTAACCGATCTCGGATTGGTTAAGTAAGCACGAGTGAATACATTGATCTATTGGGACTAATTATCCCTATCCGGGTAATTCGCATTTACCACCCACGGGTCGCCCGATTAAACGGATATATGTCATGTCGATTTTCGGATAGGAAGTCTTAGGTCGGATTTCCTCTAGGGCAATGCAACTTACAACTATATGAAAGCTATGTCTCAGAATTAGCATTGGTGTCATGAGCTTAATGCAACGTAAATAAATATCTTTTATGTGAAGTTGTATCTGTTATAACTGTCGCATGCCTGTTAAATCTTGCGGTCCACTATTACATTAAATTAAACCTATGAATTCACTTAACTTTATGTTGACCGTTTTAAGCATGTTTTTCTCAGGTGCTTAGCGTGGAAGTCGTTGCTTGATTTAGTTGAAGTTCTTGCTTGGACCAGTCACCAATTTTATATTATGTTTAAATACCGTTGACGATTTCAAACTTTATTAAAGCTTCCGCATGTTTCTATTTGAACCTTTCTAGATGATGAAAAACTTATTATTATTTTATCTTATGCAACGGTATTTCTTTTTAAATGTACCCTTAGAGGCCGTTCTTTATGCTTTGTACTTGAGATATTCAGTGAAGTCACGCCTCCGGACACGTATTCCGTCTAGGCCCCGTCTGGGGGTGTGACAGATTGGTATCAAGAGCCAATGTTATAGAGAACCAGGTAGCTTAACTAGGTCTGGACTATAACCTGTATGTGATCCTTATGTGATTATATGTGTCTTGCGTAACCTTACGTATACGTACTGCGTAGATAATATATATGTATTAAATACTAAGTATAACTGATATTACTATAAGTATTTTGTATTCCATTTCATCATGCCGTACTCAATGACCCACTCATTCATTCGTTCATTTTGCATTCATTCAGTTTCCCATTCATCCATTCATATGTCTGCATCATGCATGGTTGATATAAAGATGATTTATATAAACTTTTGCTTGTGCAGGTCATGGCTATCTTAGTTATCTCAGTTTCATCGGACTCATCCGAGGAGAGTGTGAGGACACCGGTTGGACGAGTTATCTTGTTCAGCACTATCCCAACCACTATTCCCGACACCACACCTACCAATTCTCCACCTTACTACTGTTTTACTGATTACAACAGTGAAACCCACAGAGATACTTACTGTCTTACTTGTGCCCTACTACACAACCCCCACCTTGTCTACCTACTGTATCACCATCACTTGGCTCAACACTGCATTACCGATATCACACTGCATCACATGATTATTCACCCGAGCTAGCATCTGATACAGAGTACTGATCCATCTGAGGATCCATATCAGACCTGTTCCACATTATTACCAGCTATCTCCATTTTTTTCATCGGCTGATGACACACAAACAGTGATACACACGATACACACCATCACTATACCCCATGATAAACCTTTCATTGAGTTACTCCCATTTCTACCCAGAGATCCACCTGTAGTACCTCGGCAGTCGAGTTATGATTTTAGCATCTGGGACAGTCCTATTCCTTTCTGTCGACCATACCGTACCATTCTTAAATGGACGCTTCAATGTTGACTGCATGGAAGAGGGTTGGCGATCCGTTAAATACTCATCGATTGCTTTGAACATTCTGTCGATCATTCTTCATTGATATTTTTCTCTAGATGTCTTAGCTCGAGATTCTTCTTCAGATTCATCATCAGAGGCATCATCAGATTTTCATTCGGATGTTTCATCTGATTCTTCTTTGAGACACTCATTACCAGATCATTTGTAACACCCCAAATTTCACAATGCGCAGCGGAATAACAACATTGGGGTGCTACTTCATAATACAACTCACGAGTCACAGTAAACGACCAAATGGTTCGTTTATAAATTAAAATTCATTAAGAAATATCAGAGTTTACTACGGTCCATTTATATAAACTTTAGGGGAAATAAAATTGCATATTCTTTTAAGTCACACACGATTTTCTTTTCAAACAATACATCTTTTATTTGATAACACATTTCCCGAGTCACGTCTTGATATCCGCGTTCTGTCCCATCCAAGTCATCTTCAATACCTAAACCTAGGATACATGCTTAAAAACGTCAACAAAAATGTTGAGTGAATCAATAGAGTTTATATGTATATATAATAAATTCGATCATAAAAGTATCATTTTCTCAAAATCTTCAAGGACATAACGATGTGGATCAGACAAAGTTATAGGGGTTTATGATATGCTCATGACATTTAACGTTATCTATTAATAATGCCCACTAGAACACCATCCGTGTGAGGGCATATTACTATCTATACAAAGCATCCGTATTGTCATTTTTCACAGACACATGACGGTTAGCCATAGGTCTCAGATTTGAGGTGGCAACCTCCTATAGGATTATTTCATGTATAGGTTACCATTACACGGAGGGTAGTTAACAATTCATGATTTCCTGGGTGGTCTTTTATCTAGCGAGTTAAGCTATTATTATATAAGTTCTTACTAGCATACTGCGGGTCCTTGTATTCTATTTTTAAAAACATGATGTTATCCCCCTCGCGGGTTTATATAACAATTAAAGTTTTAAAATGCAGAGGCTTATTGAACTCACCTTGATCATACCGATCACGATCAAAATAAACGTATATCACAAACAGATAGGCAAAACGATCTCGTTTTTCCTATGACGGGACCTATAATTATATTGGCTCGATTACAATATCGGTATAAAATACAATCAACGATGCGTACATCGTTACGACGAAAACATATATATATTTATATATACGTACATACATATATGTGATGAGAAATCCACTTGCGCGCCCTAAACATTAACACTTAGTATATTTTATATACATTATTTTCCATCCAACCATATACCATTTCACTTTATTGAAACCTTTCTATATTCGGTAAGTTTCTATTTTTAGAAAGTTACTATTTTCGGAAAGTTACGATCTTTAATAAGTCTCGACACGATATTATTGGGAGTATTGGTTAAAAAACCCCTATCTTATTTCTTTGTAATGTCTTTCTAGCTCCTTGCTAGTTTTTTTTAATAAAGTTGTCGTTCAAAAAAAAAAATTAATAAGTCTCGACACGATATTATATTTATAATAATATTTATTCACCTCGTTGAACTTTCGACGCCCAATTAACCATTTAACTTTCTTAACAACGTTATTAGATTTCGAATATTACGAAAAGTTTACTTATTTTATACTTTCCTTTTTAGAATCGATCATTCGGTCTCAAAAATTAATTATTACAATTAGTATATTATCGATATTATTTATCACTCATAATCGTACTTGAAACGCAGTTTTACTAATTAAAAATTCCGTTTATTTTTACGTTTCGGACTTTTTTTTAAAATATATTTATTTTTCTAAGTCTGACGCCGACCAAACGACCCACTTAATCACCATTTCATTGACTCGGGTGTCTAAAGAAAAGTTATTGGGAACGATTTCGAACAACTTTTTAGTTTTAGCCGAGTCTTGAGACTCGACAGAATGAACCAAAATGACCTTACGAGTATATGCTGAAAACTTAATATATTTTTATAAAATATGCAGAAGTTTGACTTTCGATTTTGACCTGTTATATCTCATTTTCACGACTTTGATCAAAAAGAAATTTTATGTAAAACGTCATTCCGAACAACTTTCGTGTTTCGCTGGAAGGCCGAAGCGAATCGAAGTGCCCAAAATCGTCGTTTAAAAATCTGATCAGAATGTTTATTAGCAAAATAGCTGATCCAAAACAATATTTATTTTTCCAAACTTTGATCGAGCCATAACTTCTTCGTTATTAGGAGTTACGAGACGTTCAAATTACGAACATACATAAATTTAGATATACCATATCTTAAAATCAAAAATAGTTTTTTATGATTTTTGCCCTCTCTCCTAACCTCGAAATACGTGCTAAAGTTCTGCTCGATATTATAGTTTTCCTAATATGTCAAAAAACTTTTTTTGACCCAAATTATTAATCTCTCAACATATCCAAGATAGCTTATAATCATAACCCAAACTCGCTCAATCAACCAATTCTTAATCTAAAACTAGTTAGCGCAAGACCCGGAACCTCATCACATAAAAAATACATAAAATCAATTAAGAACGTAATGTATATGAAATACTATTATAACTAGTATACTTACAACATACACACAAGGTGTTGGTTTCGGCCTTCCCCATTTTTGGTTCGTAACCCCACGGACGGCAACCCAAAATACCCTAATCAGGAACCCTTTTTTCAAAACGAATCCCACTAGCCACAATGCTTAATTTTATCACCCAAATTTAATATTTCTAACCATTTGACCAAAATCGAAATCCTAATTTAAAATTAGAAAAAATACTCATTGCAATTGTGGGATTTTATTAACTATGGATGGTAGGAAAATGACGAGCAGGATTCAGAAATCTTTTCGGATCGTGTTGCATGTCATATCTTTCTCGGTGACCATGGCGCGGTGTTGTGGTGGCCGGCGGTGTACAAGGAGGAGGAGGGAGAGAGTTTATTTTCTAGTGTGTGTGTTTTTATGAAATAATGGAAGTAAGAATTCTTTATATATACTTGCACTAGTTTGGCTAATTGGCAAAAGAAGTCCTCCCCTCTTTTCTCTTTAGTTTTTTAACACACTATTACTTTTAATTAATATAAAAAACGACACCGAGGCTCGGGATATCACTTCCGTGACATTTTTATTGCTGCATACACTAAATATTAAAATCATTTAATAAAACTGTGTACACCTTAAACGCGAGTTTGGATTCGAACAAGGAATAAACCGCACGGTTCGCAAAAAATATTATTTTATGATATAATAAAATGATAACAAGATGCGTCGTAAATTTTTACGATGCTCGAAACGTTGTAACGAGGCCTAGCGCGATTCATTCGTCGACTAGCGAAACGTCAAAAATAAAAAATTATCAAGTCTTTTCCAAATTTGTCTAGAAAATACAATATATTTATTATCGACAAATAAAATTTTTTAAATGTCGACGCTTATTCACTAAACTCGAAAATATATTTTTACGAATCGGAACGCGATCGTCGTAACGCGATCGTAAAACTGGGTTGTTACATTCTCACCAACTTTAAAGAAGCGTCGTCCGGTGCTCAGTCCTTCTTATCATCTGAACGTGCTGTGCAATGAGGCGATTTTTCTCATCCTCGACTGTCTTGCATGCTCGTACACAAAATTCACGCTTTATTACTTTCGCCTTAACTACTCCAAATGGAAAGTCATCAAAACAAATGGTAATTCATACCAACGAAATCAAAAACAAAATCAAAATCACTCTTATCATAGGAGACAATCACGCCACGGGAAATATATCCGATATAAAAAAATCATGTAATCTTTAAGACATCTATTTTAAACACGAAAGGATCGCAACAAACTTTGTGGTGATCTGCGAAAACGAAACGCACACGCGTTATCATAACCAATTCAAGCATTACGAACCAAATCCGAAATAATTTTTGCGGATCGGAACCGAAATAGACGTCGCGAATCAAAATTATAAGATACGCTATTAATCGATACCAAAAAAAGTTTTCTTTATCCAAAAACCAAAATACTTATCATAACCAAATACAAAACATATGTCGCCCTTCCGGTACCATTTAATAATGCACCATCGGTTGCGAACAAAGATTTAAGAGTACCTATGACCCCATCAAGTGCATTATAATGCTAGCACATAGAGAATCACTTAAACACATAATCACGTACTCATCATTTTATAATGACTTTACATTCGGTCTAGCTTTTACTTAGACACTCATACTCTGTTTGTCATTATCATACTTAGCAAAAATCATGCTTGCTTAATGATAATAAGCCTTAGCAAAATAACTCATGCTCGCTTGCTATGAAGCCTTAGCCGCACTGCCGCTCCTGTTTATTCAAGAAGCTTTGGCAAAAATCATTCACTCTCAACACACGGTACTATCCAATCGAGTCTTAGTTCCTCATCGTACTTGGCTGGCTAGATAGACAGACCCCTTTTACAATGGTTTTAGCTTAGTCATGATTGGTTCTTAATTATTCGTGATCATACTCATGGGTTAATACTCCCCTGATCAACGATAGACTTTTGGATATATTTATCCTTCCTATCACATTCTCACTCTACCTACGAGTACACATACTCATTACTCACATTCTATGCCGCCTCGCGGGCAATCACAAAAACGACATAAACACCTACTACCATTCAAAATCACATAGCACATAATTCGGCGGCGAAAACCCCGCTTTAACACATATTGTCAACAAGACAAATAAAAAACGATCAAGAAAACAATCGAGCATCATGGGCTTATAGCTCATTAGACGGAAAAATAAAGATTTCAACGTTTCCATACCGCGACCAATACAGTCGACTCGGTCTCTAACGTATCGCGCAACAATTCTTCAGACGAATCACTCCATTAACTCAGATATACTTCACACTCATTTATGAATTCCATTTCTATTAAGATCTTGTGTGTTGACTATTTCGGCGGGTCCTCCATGATAGGGACGGATGTCCATTATGCTAGAATCTCCAATGAATTCGTCGTTTCTCACGCACTTGAGTCGTTAATAACCAAAAATCGTGGAGTAAAGAACCATACACGTACTCTGGCATCTGGCTATCACATAGAGACTTACTCATCCCCGATGATAATAGCACGTCATCAATCGCACTATCGCTATTTCTCCACTTCAGGGACAGAAGTCGTCTTCACGGCCTTTGGTTGCAGAGAAACACGTTTTCGGTGTGATGAAGCCCTCTTTACAATCCCTTAGTGGTAGGCCTAACTCATAATATTGATTGTACGGCGAAAATACTTTCCTATTACTATTTCAATTGAGATTTTAGCTAATTTGGATTCCATCTACCTCAAACATCAAAGGAGATTCCTTTTCAGTATCGGTATCAGGTTTCTCGATTTTCTCACTATCCTACCCCGAACCAAGCTTCACTCCTTTCTAGACACCTCGTTCTCAGTAATACCGTTGGTATTTTCTTTTCAAAACGACTCGGTCACTACGACTCGCATGAGACTCTCTCCATGCAATCGACAGGAGTAAGGTTACTTGCATAAAATCCGTAGCAGGGGTAAAAACATTTTTCTTTACAAGTTTGACTCACACATTCTTCCAATTATCCAACAGTTTTAAGGTGACGATTTATTCGACGTAGCGTGGTTCTTCCTGAATTATGCATAGTTGATCAGGTTATGCATAATTGAGGATCAAACGACGTCATGTCCATCCTCGTCAAAACGTTCATTTTTTCATACACTACACGCATAAATCATTTTTCTCTAATAAAAATCCTGGAAAATATAAAAAACCGCATAAATAAAATATTAATACAAAAATTTTGATTTGTTTAAAGAGGAGAAAAAGAAGATAGCATCATTCTATCATTTATCCTGGTAAAAAAATATTTTAAAAGAAAGTTTGTCTGGCACCACAAGGTTAGTTTATGAAATTTGAAAACACATTTTTCCATTTGTTACATTTACTATGTTTATACAACAAAATTAATTTAAGTTTTCCAATGATCATGCGTACATACACACGAACTCGTTAATAGCGATTTACCCATTTGAAAATTATTAATCTTTGAAACACCATTAAATACAGTTTGGTCAATAGGTCACAGGAAGTATCAAAACAATATTCACTCATGGATTATGCAACTAGTAACATATATATACAAAGTATTCACTAAATGGAATCACTCAATGCAACAAAACAACTCAAAAGCATCCACAACCATAAACGTACAAAACTCATAACCAAAACAACCATAATCATAACAATCATCCAAAGCAATACCCATATAATCTCGAAATTTCCAGAAACGGGATACATCAGCGGTTTCCAAACCAGTACATCCAACCGTAACGGTTCTAAGTTTCCAATACATAAACTACATATACTTGGGACTCTCCTGAGATTTTCAATTCAAAACAATGGTAAAGAATGCACAATCACAACGCTGGTGATAAGACAAAACCTTAAGGCAACAACAACTTCAAACCAATAAACCTTTAGCTTCTTGAAATCCTCCTAATTCCAAATCTGCGGATGGTAAAAGTATGAGATTTTCACCTACGAAAATCATTTCGAATCTACTTTTCAAAAAGTAGGCCCACTACCAAAAAGTTTTGATAGAGGGTGAAATATTACTATTTTAACACTATTCATTCAAAGCTGCATTTTCTAGATTTTATCGCCTTCATTAAATTTAAGTGTATCTCTAATCTGTGCGGTTTACAAATTACTGAAACGATCGCTCTCACAATCTAAATTTATTCAATATCTAGAACTTACAGTTTTACATATTTAGGTGTTGCTATATAAATTTTTGAACTTATTACTCATTCAAATTTTGGTCTCAATTTTCGACTAGTTTTGCCGTTTCGATGATAACTCATTCGTCAGATGTCAACATGACTGCATCCGAATTCCTACATGTACCTAAGAGGTTTCTATACATCCTAGTCTAATTTCCCAGGTCTTCATTGATCAATAATAATTTGAAACATACCCACATGCGGCTATCCAAAACATTCCTCAAAGAAATTATGGACAAATTTTGTAGTTTACAAAAATGAGTGAAATTTGAAATCCATTGATGCTATCGATGCGAGGTCAGGGGGAGGTGATATACCTATGAATCCTCCACAGGTACCTTGATTCTCTTTCGAAAAATTTATACAAAAATATGGAGTTATACTCCTTTTCCCAACGGTATACCAGATTTGACTAGTTCAACGACGATATCTCACTCATCCGGAGGAGTTAAAATTCTATCCATCCTCGCAAATGTACCTTAATACACTGTACCCAACATCTCAATTGGCTTTCCCAGGTGCCACAAGACCAAAATAATTCACAATCAACCCCACAACCGGCTGGTTACAAACTGTCATAAAGTCCATTTTAAGATTCAACCAAACACCATTTTAATTCCTCCAAACGCCAATATAGAACCATACCCAACGACTTAACATTCTTTTAAATACCAAAACTCATGGATTTCTAGAGTCAAACCTTTTAAGACTTACTAAGTAGAGGTCGATACGAGAGAATCGAAACACATCGCCAACTTTATTCGAAAGTTCCAAAAATAGCCGCTTCCAAATGACACGTTACGCGAGAATAAATTAATAATCGTTTTCCAAAACAATGAGGGGTTATGGGATGACACATAAAAGTCACACTCCCATCAACTAGAAAATTTCAAAACAATAGGTTACGAAACAACATATGCGCTTCGAAGGCAATAGGAAAATATTCAAACTCGGAGACGATCGGTAAATCACCCAATGGATCAACAAACCATGCCGGATCAACATCCTCAAAAGATGACAAAGTAAAATCATGAAAAAGTTCCGAAGATAATCATATAACAGCGATGTTTTCATCGTATATCAAAAATGAGTTTATCATATCGCATCGAAATGCTTAAAGAAATTAAACTCTTCGCAAGAAGCGAATATCGAAACATATATAACCGTACATTATAGAACGGATGCCGTATATATATATCTATATTCATATATATAATTACTATTTGTACCAATTGTCAACCACTTGTTACTCACGTAATTACGTAATCAAATATACCACATAAGGCTTCTAAAAGATCATGAACAACGCGCGCGGATATCGGACAATCGGTGAAAGACTCGTGACAAATTTTCAAAAGTTGTAGTCCAGGTTTTGAAAACAAACGGCCTAGTTCACTACAACTCGAGCTCTGATACCACTCTGTAACATCCCCAATTTCACAATGCGCAGCGGAATAACAACATTGGGGTGCTACTTCATAATACAGCTCACGAGTCACAGTAAACGACCAAATGGTTCATTATAAATTAAAATTCATTAAGAAATATCAGAGTTTACAAGTCCCAAATATTAGAATTTCTATTCATTATATGTCACAAACACGATTTCTTTTTCCAAAAAACATATTTTATTTGATAACACAATTTCACCGAGTCACCGTCTTGATATCCGCGTTCCTTCCCATCCAAGCCATCTTCAAATAACCTAAACAAGGGGATACTTGCTTAATCGTCAACAAAAATGTTGAGTGTATTCATAGCAGTCTTCTCTATATATAATATATTTTTATATTATATATATATATATTATATTTATATATATATATATATATTATATTTAATATATTAAATTCGACACAAGTATCATTTCTCAAAAATCATCAAGATCATAACGATGTGATCAGACTAAGTTTATAGGGGGATATTATAAAGCCTCCATGACATTGAACGTTACCATATAATAAAAATGCCCACTATACACCCTCGCTATGAGTGCATATTACTCTCTATACAACGCAATCCGTAGTGTCATTTTCCCGACACATGACGATAGCTGTCGTCCAACGGATTGAGAGGTGGCAACCTCCAAATTAGTACTTTTCCATGTATAGCGGTCTACCATTACCGGTAGTTAACAATTCATGATTTTCGAGGGGTCTTTTATCTAGCGAGTTAAACTAACTTATATAATCAGACTTCTAGCATACATTCGGTGTTTTTCCTTGTGTTCTATTTTTAAAAACAAGCATGTTATCTCCCTCGCGGGTTTATAAAATAATTAAAGTATTAAAATGCGAGGCTATGAACTCACCTTGATCAACGATCACGATCAAATAAACCGAATATATCACAAACGAAGCTCTCAGCATCGATCTCGTCCAACGTCCTATAATTATATTGCTCGTTACTAATACCTTATAAAAATACAATCAACGGATGCGTACATCGTTACGACAAAAACATATATATATTCATATATATGTTTACATACATATATGTGATGAGAAATCGACTTGCACGCCCTAAACCTTAACACTTAGTATATTTTATATACACTATTTTTCATCAATTAATATACCATTTCATTTTATTTGAAACCTTTCTAATATTTCGGTAAGTTTATATTTTAGAAAGTTGTATTTTACGATAAGTTACCCTATTTTTAATAAGTCTTCGTCAGATATTATATTTATAATAATATTTATTCACCTCGTCGAACTTTCGACGCCCAATTAACATTAATTTCTTAACAACGATTATTATATTCGATTCATACGAAAAATTACTATTTTTATTACTTTCCATTTTTTGATTGATACAATCGGTTCAAAAATAATTATTACAATAGTATATTAATCGATATTATGTTATCATCAAAATGTATTGAAAACGAGTTATTATAATTAAAAATCCGTTAACTTTTACCTTTGGACTTTTTATAAAAATATATTTATTTTTGTCTAAGTCTGACATGACCATAAAGACCCACTGATCACATTTTCATGACTGGGGTTCTAAGCAAATTTATGCGAACGATATTCGATACAACTTTTTGTTTTTGCGAGACTTTGTGTCTCGACAGAAATACCAAAAATGCCTTTACGAGAATCTGTGAAACTTAATATATTTTTTAAAATATGCAGAAGTTTGACTTCGATTTTGTACCTGTTTATATCTCATTTTCACGACTTTGACAAAAGAAATTTTATGTAAATCGTCATTAGCCGAACAACTTTCGTGTTTCGCGGGATGGCCGATGCAGGACTCGAAAGTGCCCAAATCGCCGTTTAAAAATCTGTTAGAACTGTTTATTAGCAAAACTAGCTCGATCCAATACTATATTTATTTTTCCAAACTTCGATCGGCCATAACTTCTTCGTTATTAGGAGTTACGGGACGTTCCAAATTACCAAAAAACTTTTACATAAAATTAAGCTCTACCATAATCTTAAATCAAAAATCAGTTTTTATGATTTTTCGAACCTCGAAATACGTGCCAAAGTTTCTGCTCGAAAATACAAGTTACCAATAACAACCAATGTCAAAAACTTATTTTTTTTTCGACCCAAAAAAAAAATAATCTCATAACATATCCACAATAGATTATAATCAATACCCATACTGCTCAAGCAACCAATATCTCTTAATCTAAACTGTTCGCGCAAGACCCGGACCTCATCACATAAAAATCATACGAATCAATTTAAGACGATATAATGATATGATTATATACTAGTGATACTTAACATCAACACACAAGCTGTTGGTTTCGGCCTTCCCTTTTTTGGTTCGATCCCAACGGAAGCAACCAAAAATAAAACCCTACAAGAACACTTTTTCAATCGAACCCACTTGCCACAATGGTTTATTTATCACCATAATTTTAATACATTTCATCATTCGACCACAACTCGAACCAAATTAAAATAGAAAATACTATTGCATGTGGATTTTATTAATGGACTTACAACTCTTGTCCTTTGTGTAGCAAATGACGACGGGGATTCAGAAAAATATTTTCGGATGTGTTTGTTGTTGCATGTCCAATTTTCCGGCGACCATGGGGGGAGTGGTGGTGGCCGGCGGTGGACAAGGAGGAGAGGGTGAAAGTTTATTTTCTAAGTGTCGTGTGTTTTTATGAAATTAATGGAGTAAAAAATCGTTATATCATTTGCCTCTAGTTTGGAAAATTGGCAAAAACAAAGTCCTTGCCCCTCTTTTCTCTTTTAGATTTTTAACACATTATACTTTTACTTAAATAAAAAAACGACAATCGAGGCTTGGGATTTCACTTCCGATACCATTTTTAATTTCCGCAACACTAAATTTAATTAAAATCATTTAATAAAATGTGTACATCTTAAAACGCGAGTTTGGCTCGAACAAGGTAAATAACGCACACGTTCGACAAAAAAATAATTTTTTTAAGATAAATAAATAATAACAAAATAGCATAGTTAATTTTTTACGATGCTCGAAACGATTAGCGATTTTATTGAACGCAGCAATTCAAAGTTCGACTTCGCGGGAACGTCAAATAATAAAAATTATCAAATCTTTTCCAAATTTTTCATAATAAAATACAAAAATATTTATTAACGACAAATAAAATTTTAAATGTCGATGCTTATTCATGGAAACTCAAAAAATAATTACTACGACATCGGATACGCGATCGTTGTACGCGTCGTAAACCTCGGGTTGTTACATCATTCTTCTCCTAATTTACCGAGTACTTTTGCGGGGCCATCTCGCAAGAGACGTAGGTCCCCTACGACATCTGTACCTACATTATCACCTGCATCTAGAGCTTTATCTCTGGTACGTGCTGATTTGATACCATCGCCTAAGAGGGTTAGGGATTCTGATTATTTGGCGGATGTAGAGGTTGATTCTAGAGAGAGTTCTGAGCCGTCTAGGTCTAGAAGGACTGACGTAGGGGTTGATGATGATATTGAGAGGGTTGATGAGTCTTATTCGGAGCATGAGATTGATCATGTGCAGGCAACTATTGAGGCATGTTTTGATTTTGCATATATTATCAAGAGTAAAGGGATTGATGTGAGGGTTGTAGCTGAGACTGTTGCACGAGATAAGATTAGGACGGATATTAGAGATATAGTTGAGAGAGGAGATGATAGGGTTACTCACCCGGTTGTATCGGATGATGTTCAGGAGGCTGCTTAGGAGGAGAGAGCAGCAGAGGGTAGGTATGAGACCTTGGGGATCTTGTGCAGAGGTTTCATGATCACACAGTGGCTATCTGATTGAAGGTTTTTACACTATATATAATATATAATAAAATATAAAATATATATAATCTAAAAATCAAGATCAATGATACCGAGAAGTAGTATAGAATGTTCCCGGGTCGTTTATCCCCAACGAGGCTGGACTAGAGAATCGATACAGTCGAAGATTTGAGTTTGAAGGAGAGAATTGAATTGAAAGTGTGGAAAAGTCAAATTAGATAATAACAAACTAAAACGTTTAAGAAAAACCTAAAAATTATGAAATTAAGCTAAAAAACGAAAGCACGAATCCTAGCTACGACCGAGAACAAAGGGGGAAAAAACCCTAAACCTTTAAAAAATAACCCATACAAATAAATTTTTTGTTCTAAACTACTCTACGGGGACATATAACGAAGAATGAAAAAGACTAGACCGAAAAACGGAGTCAGTTAGACCCAAAACGGAAGTTGTCAAAGACAAAAATCCATACCCGGACCAGTTCTTTAAAAAAGGAAAGTTGTAAAAATGACCCTACAAAAAATTTTAAAATTTTCCTACAAACTATATGACAAAATAAAATTTTCTAAAAAAGAAAAATATTTTTTTGGTAAAATAAGTTTTGTATTTTTATGAATTTTTAAAAGTTTAACTAATTAAATTATAAAAATAGTAAAATGATTACGAAATATAATTCTGAAAATTTTATACAAAATATCTTGACACTATTCTAACTATCTAGGAAAAATAAGAAACAAAAGTCAGCTTAATGAATAAGCCCCGAAATAAGCTACAACAGCTTATAAGCTTATGGGGTTAAAACTACTATAGAGATAAGGCCCTTGGGACTATAACGAAAAGTCCCAATGGGCGCAGCGGGTTGAGTGTGTTCTGGTAAAGGGGATCTGTATCGAGAGGTCACGGGGTTCGAGTCTTGCTCACCCGGACCTCTTTTCTTTCCCCTTTTTTTTTTTTTTTTGAAAACTCAATAAAGGCAAAGTTGTTAAGCTGTGGGGTTAAACTTTGTTTCTACAACTTTTTACGAAACAACTTAATAAGCTAAAGTTCGACAGAAGCTTAAAGGGACTTATAAGGACAAAAATTTGCTTAAGTCCATTTGGGACTGAGGATGAATAAGCTAAAAACTAGGATATTAGGTAAGTAAAGGCCCCCTGCTCCTAAAAAACGAAAGTCTAAATAAGTAACAAAAGGAACCTCACCCCCCCCCCCCCCCCCCCCCCCCCCCCCCCCCCCTCCCCCCCCCGCACTTAAAAATAATAAGCTGGGAAACGCTTAATTGTGACAGAAATTAATCAAAGCATTAAATGCTAAAAGGACTTAAGGTCTTAGACAAATAAGCTAGGTAAAGGGCTAAACAAGATTAACAACTAACTAATTCTATCTAAATAAGCTATTAGGACACAAGATGAGCTTATTAAATAAGCTCAATAAGCCAGAAAAGAAAAAATAAGCAATCCTACACCTAGGCTAGCAAAACAGTTCAAAGGCCAAGTTTGGGCTTAAATTAGCAACAAATAAGCTTTTCACAAAAGCTGAAATTTCGAGTGGCTTATACAGTGGTATAAGCTCTTTGAATAAGCCAAGAATTTGGGCTTTATAACACAACAAGACAAAGAAAAAGGGGCTTAAAATCTCCCCTTTGCCACCAGGGGAGATTTAAGCTAAACTTAAGTGGCTTATTTGACAGCTTATTAAAAGCTGTCAAATAAGCTCAAATTGAAAAGAAAACTGAAAACAGATGGAGTTTCCTAGCTTATGGACTTGTGCACAAAGTTTTGACTTTTAAAAATCATTTTAGATTGCTGAATTTTGATGATGAAAAAGGGATGGTGAATTTTTAAAACTGCTACACAAAAGGACTTGGTGAATTTTGACTTACCAAAGTCAAAAGACAAAGGAGTTTTGACAGCTTCTTAAAACACACAAAGCACACTCTTTTTGATACTTAAACTCAAACCACAAGTGCTTAACCAAATAAGCACTTGTGGTGTTTGTAAAAATCTCACAGCTTTGAAAATGGTTTAGGAAATCTTTGGAAAACAATTTTAGAACCTTAAAACTTTTGAGACAGCTTAAATGAGCTTAAAAGATTAAGCTAAAACTCACTAAAATACCTCAACCCATGCACACACCCTTTTTGACCCGTTTTCATAGTTGACCCAAACACCCCCTTAATTTTTAAAAGGGACTTAAAAACTTATGAAAACTGTTTTAAACTGAAGTTTTGGAAGCACTAATGATACTTAAGCTATTTAAGTCATATAAAAGACAAAAAGAAAAGCAAATAAGCACTTTTAAAGTAAAAATAAGCTAAGGACAGTTTTAACTACTTGTGACAGTTTTAAAAAATGAGACTAAAAGCATTTTTTTTATTTCATTTTAATTTTTTTGTTTTTTCTATTTTTTTTTTATTTTTTTTATTATTTTTTTTTTTTTTTTTTTTTTTTTTATTTTTTTTTTTTTTTTTTTTTAATTTTTTTTAAAAAGCAAACTTAAGCATGAATTAACATTTATAAGCATTAAAAAAGATAAATTAAAATAAGATGAAAAAATAAAGCTATATCAAGTGTGCTTGAACTTTAAGGAATAAGCAAAATTTGAAAGAAATGTACCTTTGATCCTTTTCACTAAAAGGATCTTGTGAAGTCCTAAATAAGCTCTAAATTCCTACCCTTGGCTTATAAATAAGCCAAAAACTAAAGCTGGAAACCATAAGCTTTCCATGTTCGCTTTATTATCCTTGCTTTGTTGAAACACCAACAGTACCTTGATAGCTTTTTTAAATTTCCTTAAAGTGTTTTAAGTACAGAATTATAAAGATGGTTTTAATGAAGAGATAGAAGACTTTAAGTAACACAAATCACACAAACTTACATCAATTTCATTAAAATGAAGTTCAAGTACAAAAACTTTAACTGACAAATACTTAACTTAAAAACCAAAAGCTTCTTGTAAAAACTAAACTTAAAAACTAATTTAAAACTTCAAAAACTACTTGCCACAATGGCATTTTGATCATTGGCTGATGACACCACAGACAGTGATACACCTGATACACCACCATCACCTACCCATGGTACACCTTTCACTGAGATTACCCCTTATACCCAGAGATCACCTGTCGTACCTCGTCGTCGAGTTATGATTCTAGCACTGGGACAACCTATTCTTTACCGTCGACCATACCGGTACCATCTTAATGGACCGCTTCACATGTTGACTGCAAGGAACAGGGTTAGGCCGTTATTACTCATCGACTTGCTATGAGACATTCTATCGATCATTCTTCATCAGATTATTTTTATCCAGATGATTCAACTCGAGATTCTTCTTTAGATTCATCATCAGAGGCATTGTTAGATTTTCATTCAGATGCTTTATTTTATTTTTCTTTGAGACACTCATTACCAGATCATTCTTCTCTTGATTTATCGAGTACTTCTGCGGGGCCATCTCGTAAGAGACGTAGATCCCCTATGACATATGTACCTGCATTATCACTTGTATCCAAAGCTTTATCTCCTGTCCGTGCTGATTTGATACCATCGCCTAAGAAGGTTAGGGATTCTGATTATTTAGCAGATGTAGAGGTTGATTCTAGAGAGAGTTTTGAGCCGTCTAGGTCTAAAGGGACTGACGTAGGGGTTGATGATGATATTGAGAGGGTTGATGAGTCTCATTCAGAGCATGAGATTGATCTTGTGCATGCGATTATTGAGGCATGTTTTGATTTTGCGGATATTATTAGGAGTGGAATGATTGATGTGAGGGTTGTAGCTGAGACTGTTGCACGAGATGCGATTGGGACAGATATGAGAGACATAGTTGAGGTAAGAGATGATAGGGTTACTCACCCGGTTGTGTCGGATGATGTTCAAGAGGCTTTTCAGGAGGAGAGAGCTGCAGAGGGTACGTATGAGACCTTGGGGAGCCTAGTGCAGAGGTTCCTTGATCACACAGTGGCTATCCCAGTCCATCGTGTACAGGTTATTGAGGGTGTCCAGATGGAGCAGGGACGTAGGGTTGTTGGGGTTGAGTCAGCAGTTACTGCCTTGACTGAGAGGATTGCTGAGTTGGAGAAAGATAACAGGAGGCTCAAAGGCACCGCGAGTGTTGAGGGTCAGGGAGTTGACCGACTTCAACGCGACATATCACGTATGCAGAGAGAGCTGAGGCAGATACGACGTCTCTGATTTTACAATCGAGTAAAAGTTAGCAGATTAGAGGCGTGTGCTAGGAAGCACATTGGCTACCGTCCTTAGATACGTTCATTGGTGTTGTAGTATTGATCAATAGCGTCTAGTAGTGACCGTAGTGTTAGAAACTCGTATTTTCTGTATTTTGAAAACTATGTGATGTAATCACTAATATTCGATGATATGAAATTGATATTTATCTATGTTATAATGTCGTAATTTGATTTACTTATACTTTTTGCATCATGCATCATGGCGTTACCATGAATATATTCTGATCATGCATTTCCTCATGTGAATTAACCATCGATTTTATCTAACACCATTAGTGATCTCGCACCACCCAAAAATCTCACCGAGTGTTACGTTGTTGTGTTGTAGGATGATGCCTAACACACGATCTGGAGCATCTATGACTCATGAGGATATTGAAGACTTGGTTTCTCGCCGAGTAGCTGTAGAGATGGAGGCACGTGAAGCCGCAGTGAACCTTGAACCCTTGAATGAGAGTGGGGATGAACAAGAAGGTGAGAATGGAGGAAATGGAAATAGAGGGAATGGAGGAAATGAAAATGGAGGGAATGGAGGAAATGGAAATGGCGGGAATGAAGGAAATGGAAATAGAGAAAATAGAAATGGAAATGGAGGAAATGGAAATAGAGGAAGGAACAAAAATGGAAACAGAAATGGGAATCATGGCATGAACTATGGAGGTTTCATGTCAGTGGCTCGAGAGTGCACGTTCCAAAACTTCTTAAAGTGCAAGCCACATAATTTCTCAGGAACTAAAGGCGTTGTCAGATTAACCCGCTGGTTCGAGAAAATGGAGACTGTGTTCAATATCAGTAATTGTCCATCGAAGTACCAAGTGAAATATGCTACATGCACACTGCAGAACAGTGCCTTGACTTGGTGAAACTCCTATAAGAGAACAATTGGTGTTGATGCTGCATATGCCATGAAATGGGCTAGACTTATGATGTTGATGACTGAGGTGTATTGTCCAAGTAACGAGATTCAAAAGATGGAGACTGAATTGTGGAATCTGATTGTGAAAGGAAATGACTTGACGGCTTACACTCAAAGGTTTCAGGAGTTGATTTTGTTATGTAATAGAATGGTCCCTGATGAAGAGGACATAGTGGAGAGGTTTATTGGAGGGTTACCAGACAATATACAAGGGAATGTGATTGTTGCGAATCCGGCTAGACTCCAAGATGCCATACGCATTGCTAACCAATTGATGGACAAGAAGCTCCAGGGTTATGCTGCAAGGAGTGCTGAGAATAAGAGGAGGATGGAAAGTAACCCAAGGGATAACCNAGAGAAACTAACCTAAGGCATTAACAATGTTAACACTAAAAAAGAAAATTACATAAATGGTCCCTGAGAAGGACCCCGATTACAAGAAGGGTCCAAACAGCTTATTATCAAAAAGCTATAAAAGCAAAGTTGATAAGGGGCTTAAGGGGAACAATTTTCATAAAAGGTGCATAAGCTGTAGTGAACTAAATAAGCTAGAAATGTGAGCTTTTTGGGCTGACAGAACTTAATAAGCTTATGAGCTTATTTTACTTTCTTATTGGGATATAAGCTAGCAAAATAAGCTAAAACTTATGGGGGACAGTTAAGTAGGGAGAAGGGGGTCCTAAATAAGCTAAGTTATCTAGAATAAGCCCTAAAATAAGCTAGAAATGATTTAAGCTATAGTGACAGCTTATTATAAAAACAGAAAAATGGGGACTTTAAGGCCTAAATAAGCTAAGCTAAAGGGGGAGATAAGCTACAAAACTATGGGGAATTAAAGGGCTACCTATAAGCTACAATAAAAGCTAAAAGAAACTAGGGGCTTAATACAAAATAAGCTAGATAAAGAGGGCTGAAAATGGTGCTCAGCACCAGGGGAATTTAATGCAGTGGCTAGGGGTCTCTTTTGAGCTTATGCAATAAGCTCTAAAGAGCTTATTAGCCAAAACCAACCACAAACAGAATTAAAGGGGTGGTCAATGAGCTTATTTTCAAAACTTGGTTTATAAATGAGGATTTAAACCTGCTGATGTTGGGGCTTGAAAATGGGGGTTTTCAAAAATTTTTGCAAAGCCAAACTTTGACTTGTGTTGTCAAAGTAAAAGGGACAGAACAAATGGTGTTTTAAAATGGCTAGAAACACTTGAATAAGCACAAACAAAGTGTGCTTAAGCTGCATAAGCAGCTTAAGTGGTTTAGCTACTTTGTGGCTTATAAAATTTTGACAGAAATACAAAGGGACTTAAAAACTTATTTTAAAACTAAAAATGGTGGTTTAATTGGCTTAATTAACCCCACACACTCAGCCAAAGTTGGCTGAGTGGTTACAACCCATGAAAACTCCCATTTGACCCATTTTGCATGCTAAACCAAACACCCCCTTATTTTATAAAAAAGGCTTTTTAACTGTTTTTTTTTGTAAAAGAAGACAGAGAATAATTGATTATAGGTTGATGTTAATAACTCTTAGCACATATTTAACCAATTTAAACAGGTTTAAACAGCTTAAATTATCTTTCAAATTTCGACAATGGCTATATCACAAAAATACTTAACTTTTATTAAAACTGAAAGTATTACAATAACAACTTAAAAAGAAACTGAGTACAATGATTATAAAGCAAGTTTAATTAAATTTTAAACTAAGAAAAGTAAAAAACGGGATTTTTTTTCTTTGGCTTGTTCTCTTCTCTTTTATAGAGGTCTCCAAGCCTTCTTTGTTCTTGGGCTGTGTTTGTTGTAAGAGTAGAAAGTAGCATACTCAATCCTAGCCATCCATTCGCCTTGTAGCATTCTTAGCCATTGATGGTTTTCGGGTTGTGTGATTGTTGAACTGGAAAGGGGTTATAGGGGCAGGGTAAGTGGGGATTGGTGAGGGTGAGCTGGTGGTAGTACTTGGGAGGTGGTATGGCAAGAAAAACCATGGGAGAGGGCTGTAAGGGTTTTGGCGCCAAGGCTGTTATGGTACAGTTATGGTTCGAGGTTTAAAAGAGAAGTTTGGGGAAGGTGCAAAAGCACCCCCCAACTTTCTTTCTTTGTCATTCTTTTTAAGCCCTTTTTTAGTTATAAATGAGGTTTAGAAAGTGACAATAATGGTCCCTCTGGTTTTATAACAAAAGTTTTAAAAGAGTTTAGGACAATTGCAAAAATGGTCCCTGCTGTTTTATAACTAAAAGGGTATTGGGAGGTTTTGGCAAATTGCAAAACCAGCCCTTGTGTTTTATTTTTCTATTTTTCTCTTTATAAAACAACTTTTAAAACTTGGCATTTTTGGCCCCTTTTCTTTATTTTTTCATTTTTAATTATAAAACAAAGTTTTAAAATTTACATTTTTGGTCCTTATGTTTTATAAAAAAGGATTGTGGGCTTTTGTTGGGCTTGGGTTTTGTGTTGGGCCCATTGGGCTTGTATTGGGCCCAACTGGGTTTGGTTTGGGCTATTGGGCCCAATAAGGTACAGGTTTGGTTATTGGGCTTTTTCAAGCCCAATAAGGTTATGAAGTGGGTTTTGTGTGTACAATGGCTGAGATTGGCTGTAACTGGGCTAGGATTGGGCCTTCAAAGTCTTCACAGTCTTTGTCAATTGCACACAAATGGGCTGTTGAAAATGATTGAGGGCCCATTTGGTCTTCACAGTCTTCATAATTATACATTGGCGCTTGTCCCGGGCCCATTAGATGGGTTAAAGATTGCATTCAATAGTATTCTTCAAGTTCCGGCTACAGGTATTGACTGCTGAAGCTTCTGTATTGACTCTGACTTTTGGTTATTTTTGGACTTTGCCTTATTTTGCAACAGTCTTTTTCCATTCCCATGCTCAGTTTTGTCAGTTGGGCTTGGTTTTCTGTCTTATTGATGAAACTCCACTTCCTGCACACATACAAATGCAAAACAAACATATATTTGGCAGTTTTTGTCTGTTTTTGTCATTTAAGCTCGTTTTTTTAGAGGTAAGAAAGAGTATTGTGTAATTAAGCACATTATCACGTACCGACGATTGTTGGATTTACGATTTAAAGTTTCCTCCTCCTCTACGTTCATGTCCATGACCTCTAATTATGATAAGCCCGAACGATAGTACGATTAACAACTATAAGATTATTTCAATATATTATTAAAGTACTCGGTACTTATTACGACCTATATAAAATAGGTTGCATCTAAACGTTTTTGCGTGAACGTTTTATCTGAGATTATTTGGACTATCTGTCTCAATGTGAGTTTCATAGCCCCAACTTATTTTTACAGTTTTACTGATTATACTATTATCGGGGTGAGACATGCTTGTTTATAAATTGACGCAAGTGTTTTTAAATATATTTGATTAGTGTTTGGCCTAAGTAGCGATAACCCTACTCCTAGAGACCCATTATCATTAACTGTCAATAGCATAGATTTAGATTTGTTAATTGCATTATGTGAGCGCGAATGTTATAAATATTATCCTAATTTGGGATTAACCTCCCCAATTGGTGATTAGCTAACACCAGTTAATGAACGTTGACCATGTCACTTGGATGTTGCGGGTTACAACTTCTTACGGGGCAAATAAATGCTAAAATAGCAAATATAGGTTTGAGCTTCATGTCATGGACTAGTGGAAACAATAATCCGTTTTGTGATTTTTTGGCATATGATGGTAACACACGGGAAAGTCTGCGTCCTGCAAATTTAAATACATAAACCTATGAAATACACCAACATTTTTTGTTGAACTTTTTAAGCATAGTGTTTTCAGAGGTCAATACAACGAGGTGCCAAGGATCATTGGATTAATGTTTGGATTGCACGTAAAAGATTATGTGCATCCATGTTTTGAGGAAAGCTATGTTAACTTATTGTAATATCAAACAAAGAACAAGTAAAGCTATAAGCTTTTGATAATACGTTTTGTTTTTAAATCCAATGTATCAATTTAAACGACTTTTGTGTCGTTCTTATATATATCTTGTGCTGTTGATCTTGAAGTAACACGCCCCCGATCCTTATTCCGCTGCGACCCATTTTGGGGGTGTTACAATATAAACAAGAAAAACCAAAAATATAAAAACATTGTCCATAATAATAAATAAAAATCATCATCAATATAATGCTTTCAATTGAAGCATTATCATAATAAGTTCCCAAACAAAAGATTAAAACTTGCCTTTTGTGTCACTTGCGACGTACGGCTCACCTTTGAAAGTTAAACAAACTATAAGAGGGGTATAAGGCGGGTTGTTCCAACGAACTACGACCCTAAAGGATAAGGATTTTAATAGCTTCATGCTTTCCTATTCCTCCGCTCCTTTGTGCGTTTTTCTCTTTAAAGAGCTACCGTGAAGCTTGTTGATTATTAGGTTTAAGTTATTCAATCTCATTTTATCCTTTAATAAAATATGATGTTAGAAAAAACTCGAAAAAACCAAAAATAATCTCCTTTAACCTCTTTTTCATTTAATTCTTATTTTCTCGACCCTCTAATTTAATTCTTCTTCTTATCCCTCTAAATTGTTTAATTCTTATGGCATCATTCGACTATCATTTAAATCCTATTTACACGATTAAAGAATGCTCGTCTTGTGGAGCTTTGTACACTACAGACTATTGTTGTTCTAAAGGGGGTCTCGTAGACAAGATCATTCGTGAACGACCCCCTCAGAATTGTGCAACTTGTGGAGACCCGGTTGATGGTCTATATTGTCGACCTTGTGCTTTTGTGCAAAAGTGTTTGAATGAGGGTTGGTTTACAATTCATTATAAAAAAACAAAATTCTAAACACTTATGAGTCATCCAATGACGATACTAACGTTGTTAGTGCACCTCAAGAGCCATTCGTCTTCAATCAAGACCCCGATAAAAATTCCTTGCAAAGTCCTCCACATGTTGACCACCATTGTTGTTACGAGTGTGGGGATTCGTTAGACGATATATTTTTTCAACGATGTACTTGTAAGTCTTGTGGGAAAGGTGCTCATTATGGTTACAATTGTCCACCGCAAATTCTGATTATCTCTAATCCGGAATATAACAACCCATAATTTTCCAGTATTTCATCAATGTAATATCTACTTACTATGTTAAGTACTACTTTTTCACGGTAATAAAATTTTGTTTCATTCTATTCCATTATGTAACATAGTTTACGTTTCTAAAGTTAACAAAGCCCACCCAACCTACCTATGACAATCCTATCTACATATATGTCAAGCAAACATCATAACAAGTCAAGCCAATATCATAATATTATTTTTACAAAGTACATTACTCATATAATGTACCATTTGCAATGGGCTTTAAACCATTATCGTATACCTCTAAACCCTAATTCCATGAAAGGTTAATATCTAAAGTGATTGTACAAGTTACTAAAGCATATGTACAAGTAATATAACATCTCATTTGAAATATAAACTCCCTCCACGTCAAGGTACAAGTCTTTAAAAGTACAATGTACAAGTCATTAAGCATGGCAACCAAAATAGCCGTTTTACCTTTGTTTTCCTTCTAATTTCTTCACCACCACTTTTGTACAAGTTACTACACTCAATATACAATGTATAAACCCTAATTATTCTACTCATAATCTCTCACACATATTTTTACACTCAAAACCCTAATTCAAAACCCTAAACCCTAAAACCGAGCTAGTTTTTAAACCATGACCCGTTTCTTTATTTTTATCCATTGTAAACCTAAACCAATACTCAAATAAGTTGTAATAACATAAATTACAACATTACAAATCACATTCCATCATCATTTCACCATTTTAACAACAATGTACAAGAATTAAATCAAGAAAACCCTAATTGAACCCTAATTTGAACTTTTGACCCGTTTACTCATTTTCGCCCATTTTAAACCCGAACCACCTATCAAATCTTGTTAATAACTCCTAATAAAATCCTTATAAACATTAATCCATCATTATTGATCAAGTGTACTCGAAATCCAAGCTTGAAAACCCTAGTTCGAGCCCTAAGGAACCCGCGACCTCTTTTCTTGCAAATTGACCCATTTTGAAGCTACACTTTGCAAACAAGCACCTTGATGACCATCCTACTTCATCAATAACCAGCTTACAAGCACCTCTAAGTCTTCTCCTTGGTTACAAAAGCTCCACATCCTCTCCTTTGGCCCTAAGTAAGCCGCGACACCACAAGGACCATCCACCACCTTCTAGCTAGTTTCTAGCTTACATGATTCATCTCATAGCTTCTACACATCACCCTCTAGCTGCTCCACATGTCCAAGATCAGATCACTAAGACTCCTTGGCCACCAAGACTCCATTCGACTATAAATAGGAGCATAAACTCTTCATTCTTACTCATCCCCCACTTCCTCCTCTATAACCCTTAATAGCAGCAATCCTTTGCTCAAAGAAGATCCTAAGAGGTACTAAGAAGTCTCAAGAACAGAAGTGAAGCAAAAGAAACCAAGAAAAGAAGCCCGGGAGTCGTTATTCTAGGCGTACGAAGCTAAAAGTCCCGATTTCAACCCGTTTTCAAGCTATAAGCTCAAACCCAGGTTCTATGATCTTCATACCTGCTCCTACACTCTTATAATGTTCATATGATCCTAAATATACTCTTGTTAAAGTTTTATAACTCAATTCATACTCATTTTCCATTTTGATCCAAAACCGTACACCCGAAACCCTAATTTTATGTTTTTCTTAAAACTAAATGTTATAATGGTTAAATATTGTTATAATCTATCCTAACATGCTTAACTAATGTTAATATAACAACTTTATCAAGTCTTGAAGGAATTTGAACTTAAAACCCGCGCGTTTACGTTTTAAAACCCTAATATGACCCGTTTTGCTTCCTAGCTTAACGAATCGTTATTTTAAACTTTCATTATGTTAAATCTTCATATTTTAGCTTATATTAATAAGCTATAACCTGTAAATTACTTTTCATATTGAAAAATATAATTATTATGAATTTTAGACTTGTATTGTAAATCATTTCCATGCAAAGGGTATATACCATAACTTTTGAAAACTTATAAGTACAAGGACTATTTTTGCCATATTTCTAAAGTTATAACTACAGGGGTCTATTATGTCACTTTTCAAAGTGCAAGGTTTACTTTGCACATCTTTTAAACTTGAAGGACCAAACTCGTAAAAGTGCAAACTCCAAGGGTATATTTTGCCATTTTTCATTCTTAAGGGTCTAAAATGTAACATTTTGAAAAAGTATAAAAACATGTTCAAAACATTACAAGACATAACTTTAATTAACGCTTGTCGTGCTTATCATTTCCAGATATTGATCAAAACGCTTAAAACCGATTATATCGTATCACAATACTAGGGAGCTTCATATTAGAGGTTTCATCTTGGTATTACTGCTGACTGAGTTTTGTGGGTTTACGATTTTTAAAGTGCCTCGCTCCCAAACTTTTACTAAATGACCTCTGAAATATGTTGGCCCCAACGATGATAGAATAATTCCAAACTCTCCAATCAACTTATAACAAAATTAAAACTCTTATAATCAAGTTCAGAGTATAATCTAGCTAAGGGTGGAGTTGTGGGAGGGAAGAGGGTGGGGGTGGTTTGACTCGACATATTATCCCAGGTTACGTGACGAAGCTACTTTCTTTCAAGTTGATATACTTTCCTCCCGAGTAGATAACGTCGTACTACCATACAGACGCATTTCCTTTCATATACTTTTGCCGTTAATCAGATTTTCCTGTTAAGGTGAGATTCCAAACCTCGCATTTTTACTTATTTACAAGCTTTATAAACTCGTGAGGGGTACAATGCTAAATTGTTTTTTAATATACACAAATACTTAAAACCGATATTGTGAAGTCATAAACCTCGCCTTTTACTTATTTACCTGAATTATAAACCCCCGAGGGGGATACAATGCTTATTACAACTCTTTTACATACTCTCTAATCTTATAACAAATTGTGATTACTTTTTCAAAGACTTAATGAATCATAACCCCGTATTTTCATCTTTTGATACTTTATAAACCTGTGATACCTGCTATAAACCATGAATACAAGTGTTTTCTAAATGTATGTTATCCAGATATGTATGCTATCCCGATATATTATTGCCTAAGTAGCTTACAGTGTCATTATTTCCATATCATGAACCATTAATTACTTGCATTGCGAGTGAATGCGAATATTGTGAATAGATCTATTGGGGGTGATGGCTCCCGTTTGTATACTCATGCTTGGGGTGGCCAAACGCACTATATATTGTCCTAATAGGTACTTGTCAAGTTACCTTTTCTACGGGGACATCTGTCTCTAACCAATATCACTACGGTGATCTTCCCTGTTAATGTATTGGTGTCATGAGCTTAGATGCAATAATAATGTTACTATTTTTCCATGATAATTGTATTCATTGCAATTATTACCAATAACGGGTGTATAAAAACGTAACCCACTTACCATTAAACTTGCATTCATGTCCCTATAATATGCTGTTCTCCAAAAATCATGATGTTCTCCTAATAAATGGATGTTTCTCCAAGATAATGTTATTCTTCTATGATAAATCTGTTCTCTATAATAATATTGTTTTCCATAATAATTGTGCACACTATAATTTGTATTCAAACTAATTACCATAAACCTATGAATTTCACTCAACCTTTGTGTTGACCCTTTTTAGCATGTTTATCTCAGGTAATTGAGCAACTTATGGCACGGAGTGGCATGGACTTGAAGATGGCTAAAACTTGTTATCATTCACATTGTATGTAACTAGATTTTGGGACCTGCCTTTGTAAAACTCTGATTTTAAATGAATGATAACGTATCTTTTAAAAACGTCTCTTTTGAGTCGTTTTCTATGGTTGTGTCTGTGATTCATGAAGTAATACCCCAGATTAGCTTCTGCTACTATATTTATCAAAATGGGGGTGTTACAGATTGGTATCAGAGCTCACGGTTATAGAGAACAAGGGTAAAACCTTAACTATAACTACTTTTCTTTAGCCATCAATGTCCTTCGTGCCACTACATTCCCTGAATTGTGAAGATACCACTACTTTTCCCGAATACTATGTAAAAATACATAACTATTATACTATTATATAAGTAACTTATGTTATTTACTACTGGGTTGTTACAGTCATGTCTTCGTCCCCTCACTCATCCGATCCGATATTGAGAATACTTTTTTCCTCCACGAACATTCTAAACTATTTCCCAGCCTCACCAAGAAACGTTTCTCCTGAATCTTCCGATGATTTTACTAAGTATCTTTTGAACATACTAGTCTTCTCACCTTTACATGATGATACAATTAAAAGAACATACAAGCATATGATACTATTCCACCACCCCAAGTTATTATTGCTCTACCAGCTATTGTACCTCCACCGATGTTTAATTCCCGAGATTCCTTTCCTTCCGAGAAGATTTCATCACCTAAAGACACCAAGCCTCCTATTGAATCATTCATTCCCGTATCTATCTCTCGAAGTCTTAAATTCTAAAACTTTCTGTTCTATCCTGCAATATCAAATAATGATCACAAGTCTTTTTATTCTCATATCTTTGATATGACTATATCATTTTATGGATTCTTATTTTGTGTTGTATTGCATATAGAAGCCTCCCAAGAGAACATCAACATCTGCAGCACCAGCTATGACTCAGGCTGCCATCCGGGAATTGATTACTGATGGTATTGCTGCCGCTCTGGAAGCACAAGCTGCTACCATGGTAAATGCCAACAATCCCAATAGGTTCACTGAACCAAGAGAAATTCATGTAGCAAAAAGAGGAAACTACAAAGAATTCATAAGCTGTCAACCTTTCTACTTCAATGGTACAGAAGGAGCTGTTGGTCTCATTCGCTAGTTTGAACGGACTGAACCAGTATTTTCTCGTAGCAACTGTGCCGAGGAAAACAGAGTGACATTTGCTACTGGTACCCTGACCGACGATGCCTTGTCCTGGTGGAATGCATATGCCCAACCTATCAGAATAGAACAAGCTAATAGGATCACCTGGACTGAATTGAAAAGGCTCTTGACCAATAAGTATTGCCCTCGAACTGAAGTCAAGAAAATGGAAGATGAATTTTACAACTTGGTTGTGAAAAGAGATGATCTCAAGACTTACGTTAGAAGATTCCAAGAATTAGCAGTCTTATGTCCAAACATGGTGCCAAATTCTGAGAAACTTATGGAAGCTTTCATCGGGGGACTGCCCCAAAGCATTGAAGGAAACGTTACTGCTTCAAAACCTCAAACTTTGGAGGAAGCTGTCAACATAGCCCAGAGGCTAATGGATCAGATACTAAAGCGCAATTCTGTGCAAGAAACTGATGATCATAAAAGAAAGTTTGAGGATAAAAGAAACACCAACAACGACGACAACAACTACCCTAATAATCGTAACAATAACAAATACCCCAATGATCATAACAACAATAACCACTCCAACAATCGCAACAACCACAACTACCAAGATAACCGCAACAATAACAACCGCAACAATGATCATCACCAACAACAAAATGGAAGGCAGGAAACCTTCAAGGCTAATGGAAACCGTGGATATAATGGACCTCATCCCCTCTGTAGGAAGTGTACACTGCATCACACAGGACCATGCACTGTCAGGTGTCAGAATTGTCACAAAATAGGCCATCAGACTAGAAACTGTAGGAGCTAAGAACTTCTGTTTCCAAATATCACTCTATCTCTCAACTAAATCTCGGGATGAGATTTCTGTAAGGTTGGGGGACTATAACAACCCATAATTTTCCAGTATTTCATCAATGTAATATCTACTTACTATGTTAAGTACTACTTTTTCACGGTAATAAAATTTCGTTTCATTCTATTCCATTATGTAACATAGTTTACGTTTCTAAAGTTAACAAAGCCCACGCAACCTACCTATGACAATCCTATCTACATATATGTCAAGCAAACATCATAACATGTCAAGTTAATATCATAATATCAGTTTTACAAAGTACATTACTCATATAATGTACCATTTGCAATGGGCTTTAAACCATTATCGTATACCTCTAAACCCTAATTCCATGAAAGGTAAATATCTAAAGTGAATGTACAAGTTACTAAAGCATATGTACAAGTAATATAACATCATCAATTTGAATAAAAACCCCTCGCCAAGACCAGGTAACAGTAATGAAAGTACAAGCATTGTACAAGTATGGTTTAGTTTATAAAAAGTATGTATAAACTAGTTGCTTAAAGAGTATACTTATTAAGTTTATGAGCAAAAGACATGTAAAGACTTGTTATCATGGAAATACTTGGAGAAATGATAGACTAAGGACCTAAGGAATATAATACTTGTGGTATAACACATGAGAGAGGACTTGTAACAAATTTACTAGGCTAAAAAGTTATAAAAACATGTTTAAACACATTTTTAACAAAAAGATCAAAAGGGTATGTTTTAATTCGAAATATAAAGCATTTATTTTATATTTCTATAAAATACTACATCTTTTGAGGATTCCAAAAAATTAAGAAACTTGAAAAACCGATTTATAACGAAGGAGATACGGCATTTGCAAGTTATACGATAATAAACGCGTTTATAAAAGAAATTTTATAAAAACTTATTAACATTCACCTCTGATATAAATGATTGGTTATTTTTCTCAGAAATTACATATTTTTAGGATTCCAAAACATTAAGAATCATAATTTTTCGATCAATAACGAAGGATTTATGGATTTTTCCATGTTTACGATAATTAAAGTTTATAAGAATAATTTTATAAACTATGAACAATAAAAATCACTATTCATCTTAGATACATTTTGTAAAAATATATTAGTTAGATAAAACTTTTAATTACGAAGACGTGCTCGAAAGAATCACTAAAATCGGAGTTAAAACTAATTAGATACGACATTTACAAGTTTACTATAATTAAATTTATAAAAATAAATTTATAAAAGTGCATGAACAGTAAAAAGTACTGTTCAACAGATGACTCAAAATATGAAAATATAATATTTTGATACATCGTCTTAATACAAAAGCGTGGACGTAAAAAATGTAAGAATCGGACTTAAAACGAGAAAGTTACGCCGTTTTTACTAAAGAGATATTTATAAACGTTTTTACTTTATAAATATGATTTCACAAATACAATTAGATAGTGATGTAGCTATATAGAATTATATACAGCCTTAGTTATTTAAAGTACGTAGTACTTTTTCGGCCTATAATTAATTAGGTTGCATTCAGGCGTATTCGTGACACATTTTCAGTTTGTGATTTACATTGTCGATTTACTCACTTAAGGTGAGTTCATAGCCCCACGTTTTACATTTATAATGATTTACAAGTTTTGGAGTGAGAAACATATGCATGTTTTACAATTGGATGCAAGTGGACATTTTACATTACGATTACGTGTTTGCCTAAGTAGCGATAACCCTCTGAGCCCATTATCATGAACTGTCAATTACTTATTGTTAGGAAAATATTGTAAACAGACTTAATACTATTAGTATTAAAGTTAAGTCTGTTAGTTATAGTTAGTACTGATAGCTGAATAGTTAGTACTGTTGGTATAGAAGTTAAGTCTGGTAGAGCAAGTTAAGTCTGCCAGCATTAACTTAAGTCTGACAGTATTAAAGTTAATACTGCTTGGTCAGACAGTTAAGTCTGTTGTAATATTAGTAATAGTTATCAACTTAGCGTTGATTTAGGAAGAGATAAGTATTATCTCTTAACGCGTTTAGGGTTCCTTAAGCTTATAAAAGGAACATAGAATAGTATTGTAAAGATATCAGTTGATTGAGTATTCACAATCAAATAGTAATAGTAATAGCAATTTTAGTATTTGTTCTTGTGTTCGTCTTGGTATAAGTATTGATATTCCGCGTCAATATTTATATTCACAGTCATTGTCTCTTATAGTATCTTTGGATTTATTCAAAGGACTATAAGTCATTCAAGGCTCATTCAGATCCTGTTTATAAGGACCTACAAGTGGTATCAGAGCCACTAAAGGGACTTTGCACAAGATTGAACATAGATCAAAACCTTTTATTCCACCAAATCAAATAATCATGTCTCAACCTGCAAACGATAATTTTTCTCTTCATGATGATGAGGAACTTTCTCTTCATGATGATGCATCTTTGGATGGATCTGTACCAGCAACCAACAAAGGAGATGCTCCTGCTAAACCACCACAAATAATCACCACAAATACACTTTCAAACATTAAACTGCCCGTCCTCCAAAAAGATGATTATGATACGTGGGCGATGGAGATGGAACATTATCTTGAGTATATAGATAATGAGGTCTGGAAAGTGATTCAGAATGGGAACTCAAAGAAGCGAGTCACCAAAGGTAAGGATGGTGTATACAGGGTTCTTCCTCCAGCCACACAGGAAGAACAGTTTGCTGATGAGAAAGAAAGGAAAGCTAGAACACTACTGCTAATGGCTGTTCCAAAAGATCATCTCAGACGTTTTCATGGCATGGATGATGCCAAAGAGATCTGGGCAGCCATCAAGACACGGTTTGGTGGTAATGCGAACTCGAAGAAAATGCAAAAAGCTGTTTTGAAACAACAGTTTGAGGCATTTACTATCTCGTCTAAGGAAAGCTTAGAGAAAGGGTATGATAGGTTCCAAAAACTCCTATCACAGTTGGATGCCCTTGGTGCTGGTGTGTCAGATGAAGACGCAAATCACAAGTTTTTGAGGTCCCTTCCTCCTGCGTGGGACAGTCTAGCCATGACAATGAGAACGAAGAAGAATATTGACACACTGTCAATAGATGATTTATACAATAATCTGAGTGTCTTTGAACAAGACATCCAAAAGACATCATCTTCTTCCCTTACATCTGATAATGTGGCTTTTCTATCACAAGCCAAAGCCTCTTCCAGCAAGCATAAGCCAAGCCACAGCTCAGGAAGTTATAGTTCTTATACCACTTCCTCTTCCAAAGCAACAACAACTGCTACTCCTGGTCTTGCTGATGAAGTTATCCATTCTTTTCTAGCCACAAATGCTGATGATGTGGATTTGATACATGAAGACCTAGATCAAATTGATGATCTGGATTTGGAAGAAATGGATATCAATTGGCAGATTGCTATGACTGCCATAAAGATTAAGAAGTTCTACAAGAAGACAGGCAGACAGCCAAGAGTGGATGGAAAAATGCATGTGGCATTTGATAAGAGAAAAGTCGAATGTTTCAATTGCCACAACACTGGGCATTTTTCCAGGGAGTGCAAGTTTAAAGGTTCAAAGGAAGGTAGCAGGCTGGAAGCAAGTAGAGGTTAGGATTTCAAGCCATTGCGAACTAAAAAGGAAGCCTTGATGACCATTGATGAAGGTCAGATCAATTGGGTAGAGCAGACTGAAGATGAGGAATTCAATCATGCTCTAATGGCTTTTACTGTAAACAATGAGGTATCCATGTGCTCTAAATTATGTTTAGATTCATATAATGCTTTCTTGTAAAGTTTATGCCATGCTCCATTGTTCCTATTGATGTATCGAATTACTTGCTTCTACATGCCTTCAAGTGCACGATGAACCATCGGGTCATGCATAAATCTGCTAGTTATACTGACTGAGTAACTACGACAAATCTGTCCTTGTAATGTATAAGTACCTATGACTTCCAATTACGCGTCTTAAAAAATATAAGTTTGCATCAACTGAGTTTCCATCTTCCGCCTTGACCAAACTTAGTACCGGGATGCCATAGGTATCTTGCGTATCATTACTGATCTGTCATAACTTGTTTCCTTTACAGTATCTTAAAAAATAACTTGTTTGCTTGAATTTTTAATTGGGTAAATCTCTCCTCCTGTCTGTGTAACTTCATCCTAAGGTATAAGCTAACAATCCTAAGTCGCTCATTTCAAATTTTCCCTTCCATCAGGATTTAATAGAGTTCTAATTCCTTCCTTGGAGTGCCCGTGATTATCAAATCATCTACGTAAACTCCAACTATAATGTAGAAGTCTTGTTTCTCTTCGTATTAAAACCTGCTTGTTCGAGGATAACACTTCTTAAAACTAATGACTTTAAGGTTTTGATCAAGCTTTACATTCCAATCTCTTGTTGCTTGTCCATAAGCCAAATAAAGCTTTAGTAGAGCTTATAACATTTCCCTGAAGTTCCCTTTGAATAAATCCTTCAGGTTGTGTAAACGTAGACTGCTTCCTTCAAATCCCATGTAAAAATGTGTGATTTTAAATCTAAGTGAGGTACTTGCCACCATGATATGCTCTAGTGCTAATATCAATCGTATTGTCTATATCCGAAGCAACTGGTGCAAATACTTCATCGAAGTCTATTCCTTGTTCTTGTACATATCCTTTTGCTACTAACCGTATCCTTGTATTTTGATGATCTTTCCTTTTGCATCCCTCTTGGTCTTAAAGACCCCATATTGACCTAATATATGCCTTTTGATTTGGTGTCAATGTTGTAAGAGTCCTAGTATTATATCTTTTGATTGAATCCAATTCACATTTTTCATGGCCTCAATCCATTCATATCTGTTGAGAGCCACCTTGAAGGTAACGGGGTTCTTCTTATCCATAAATATGTAATTCTTTAACCCTCTACCGAAACCCCACCAGAGACATCACCACACTAACAGAACCGATAAGCACCAACGTACCCAGGATACACAAATCCAATCAATTTCCTCAGTTACATGACTAATATGCAAGAAAGTTAAGATAATTATGTATAAATTGCTAGATAGCACCAGTCGAACTAGTAAGTAGCCTCTTCTTCTGAGACCTCTATCTTGATGTGGGTTGTAAGTGATAAGTCATTGTGTGATTGTCGAGTTAGTTAGATATAGAATACATTTAACTGAAACTACCTAATCAGACCACCATGAGCTTCTAAACCTGGTTGACATGCATGAATAACGACAGTTAGTGAATTATTATAGCTCGTTGTTAAATAGCTTGATTGCAGTCAAACAACTCACTCAGTGATGTGGCATTTGGTAGTATTAGCAAATATGTGGCATTAACAACAACATAATTTGTATAAAGATGTGGCATTTGACATTAATAGCAAAGTTTATCAACATTCAAATGAGCTCAACTGAAAACTTGTATCTATTATACACCCTACACTACATTATGAAAAAGGGCCTTCATTGGAGTATGGAAATAGGAAGGTATTTGAGCTCTACGTTGCCATGAGACGGCCAATTTAAAGGAGGAGGGTTATCTTTTTTTCACCCATTTTGCTTCTGATGGTAGTTTGATGAATTGTTTAATCCTTTCAACACGATCCATTTCGTTTTTGACAAAACAACTCATGTATAAAGCAAAAAACAGCACATCATTGAGTGACAATCCATATGATAGTGATAATCCAACGTTAGCAGCCATTTATAAATTGAATCCCTCCATGAGATTATTATATCTGGACAACAAAATGGAACAACCACACATAAACACAAAAAAAACCTCAAAATCTTTAGAATCTGAAAACAATTAGCACTAAAGTGTATTGAAAATCAGAAGTACCTTCTTGCTTTCTATAATTGAACCACGATCTTTAGGGTTTGGAGAAGAAGATATGTATTATAAACTATGGTAATCACCCATAAAATATAAAATAAAATCATGGTATTAGTATCAGCGAGAAAGATTTATCTACATATTCTGAACATATTGAAAACATGGGTAAGAGGTTAGCAGCCTGATAAGATTTTGCAGATATACAAGTAATAAATAAATAAATTACAGAAGCTGCAACAATTTTTTTTGACATGGCATTATTATTGGTATCGGTTCACAGGCCTTAGTTGAAGCCAATTGCTTTTCATAACACGCTTGTAATTAACCATTGTGTATGTGTGAGTCTGAGTTGTGTAGAAACAGATATATGTAAACACTATTATTGATATTGAGAATAATGGGATTATATTTACAAGACTCGATCTAATCCTATAAATACTTAATGAAACGACATGACTACACAAGTCAACCATTGTGTCGTTTTATTCCTAACCGTTTGTAACTGCTAACGAACATAACTGTCAAACTAAATAACTAACTATCTAAAAGGCAGTTTGGTTTAAGGTTCGACCCAAACTTTACATGTTGCCTTTATGACCCATACGACCCATACATAATTAAACATAAAAGTAAAGTGTTCTAATAACATTCACAACATTAAATTAGGTTACATTTCCTCCCTAATGTGTGAATGTTTTAATCCCTTTGCTGCTTGGTTCTTCCTTTCAAGTGATGATGATGAAATCATCACTGCTTGATGTGCTTGCTTCTCTTTCCTCATTTGTTGCTTCCTTGTTGCTTTCCTTGTTGACATCATCTCTTGCAATCCTGCTTTTCTTCCTTGGAGTTCCATCTAGTGTATCCTCTATTTCAACACTCATCTTTGCAAAAACCTGTGGTTCCTTTATCCAAGCAGTCCCACTGCTATTCCTGACCACATCTTCTCCTGGCCTTCCCTGCTTCGATCTTTGTGCTTCCTCATAGTATATCTTCACCATTCCTATGCACTCCTTGTAGCATTCCTTGACTGCCTCTTGATCTTCTTGTGCCAATCCTAATAAGTGTGCAACTTTGTTCCATTTGTTGTTGAGTGTAATGTCCATATATCCACCCAAACTATCTACAAATTTATATAAACCCAACAAATCCACTTTTGTCACCCCGATAACTGGTGGCAAACTTCCTAACACATCCTGTTTCAAATAACCTATGTAGAACCATTCTAGCAACTCCATGAATTTTCCTCTTAACACTTCCCAATTTTCATACACCAACTTGTCTATCTTAATTAACTCTAAGAAAGACAAAAACCTAGGGAAAGTGTTTACCTTCATGGCGTATAACGTCCCATTCATACTCAAGTATTTGTTATCAATATAATCTTGAACATCACCTTTGTCCATTTTGAGATCTTCCATTCCTTTGATCAACGAACATTCTTCATCAAGTTCTAGTGATCTAAAATGATCATCAAGAGACTTATTTCTGTCCCACTTCAATTCTTCTAGTCCTTTTACACATGAGCCTTCATCCTGTGGTTCTATGGACTTGAAATATCTATTCAAGAATTTGTTGTGTTCTGTGATAACATGCTCCAGTCCATCATCATCTGTGTAACTTCCTTCATGTGCCTTCCCTTTTCCTTTTCCACCAAACATGTACTGTATGTTGCATTTGTTGTTGCTAATTTTCACTACATATCCTTGTTCTTCCAAAAGATCATAACTCAGGACATTCAAAGTGACTTCTGGTGTGTAGTGGACATTTGGGATCACAAAGTTCCCTTCTTTTGCTTCCATTATGATATCTCCAATACCATATGAGAAGATGAACTTCTTCTCAGTCTCTTCTTTCCCAATCATTTCAAACTTGTATTTCAGTTTCCTGAACAACGATCTTGTTGGACACATATGTTGTTTGTATGCACTGCTTACATACCAAATTTCATCCCAAGTTGCATCACTTGTGCCCTCTATCATGTAATCAGTGATTACATGCACTTTCTCAGGGTACTCAACCTTTTCTGCAACCTTCTTGAATGTAGGCTTCATAAATCCTTTCTGTTTCTTGAACAAGGCCTTCTTTTGCTTGTTTGGACATTTCCAGAATACATGCCCTCTTTCCTTGCATATGTAACATCTTGCCCTCTTCTCTTTCTGAGTACTGGCATTTGCAGACACCCTTGAAGCATTATAGGCTTCATTTTCTTTAACCTCCTTCATCAACATCTCCTTGCCTTTTGGAGATAAGGTTTTCTTCCTGCTGTTCCATTGAAGCAGTCTCCTTGGTGTCTCTCTAAGCAAATATCTCCCAGTGTGTAAACTTTGATCATGTCTGTATGTTGGCTTCTCCCTAGAATCTGAACCGTGGCTCTGATACCACTGTTGGTATAGGTTCACAGGCCTTAGTTGAAGCCAATTGCATTTTCATAACACGCTTGTAATTAACCATTGTGTATGTGTGAGTCTGAGTTGTGTAGAAACAAATATAAGTAAACACTATTATTGATATTGAGAATAATGGGATAGGGACACCAGGATCCTGCTTTCAATTGAACTAGCAGGAAGAAAACTTATCTCAAAGGCAAGGCGATGTATGATAGGGAAGGAGGTTAAAGGAAAATGAAGCCCTATAAAGCTTCCAAGGGTGTCCTCCCAAATGCCAGTACTCAGAAAGAGAAGAGGGCAAGATGTTACATATGCAAGGAAAGAGGCAAGAATTCTAGAAATGAGTCCAAAACAAGCAAAAGAAGGCCTATTCAAGAGAAACAAAAAGGATTTATAAAGCCTACATTCAAGAAGGTTTCAGAAAAGGTGAGTTTACCCTGAGAAAGTGGAGCATGTAAATCCTGATTCAAGCAGATAGAGGCACAAGTGATGCAACTTGGAAGCAAATTTGTAAGTAAGCCAGTGCATACAACGCATCAATGTGTCCAACAGAATTGTTTGTTCATAAACAGAAATACAATTTGAAAGATTTGGGAAAGCAGAGACTAAGCAAAAGTATCATCTTTCTCATATGGTATTAAAGATATCATAATGGAAGCAAAAGAAGGGAACTTTGTGATCCCAAATGTCCACTACATACCAGAAGTCACTTTGAATGTCTTGAGTTATGATCTTTTGGAAGAACAAGGATATGTAGTGAAAATTAGCAACAACAATTCAACATACAGTACATTTTTTTAGGTGGAGAAAGGGAAAGTGGGGCAAGGAGACATGACAGGAAGAGTTTTACCCAGAAGATTGATGGACTGAGCCTGTTATCACAGAAAACAACAAAATACAATGAATAAGATATTTCAAGTCCATAGAACCACAGGATGAAGAAGCTCATGTTGTACAAATGACTAGAATAATTGAAGTGGAACAGAAAAAAAGTCACTTAATGATCTCATTATTTAGTATCACTAAGAACTTGATGAAGAATGTTCGTTGATCAAAGGAATGGAAGATCTCAAAATGGACAAAGGTGATGTTATTCAGATTATATTGATAACAAATACTTGATATGAATGGGACGTTATATCGCCCATGAGGTAAAGCACTTTTCCCTGGTTGTTGTCTTTCTAGAGTTAGATATCTCTATAGACAATTGGTGTAGTGAAATTGGGAAATGATTCTAAGAGGAAATTCATAAGAGTTGCTAGAATGGATTCTACATAGGTTTTTTTGAAACAGATGTTGTTAGGAAGAGTTTTGCCACAAGTAATCGGGTTACAAAAGTGGATTTGTTGGGTTTATATAAATTTGTAGATAGTTTGGGTGGATATATGGACATTACACTCAACAACAAATGGAACAAAGTTGCACACTTATTAGGATTGGCACAAGAAGATCAAGAGGCAGTCAAGGAATGCTACAAGATGGACAGAGGAATGGTGAAGATATACTGTGATGTAAGCACAAGATCAAAGCAGGAAGGCCAGGAGAAGATGTGGTCGGGAATAGCAGTGGGACTGCTTGGATAAAGGAACCACAGGTTTTTTTGCAAGATGATGTTTGAGAATAGAGGGATACACAAGATAGAACTCCAAGGAAGAAAAATCATGAAGTTGCAGAGATGATGGTCAACAAGAAAGCACAACAAGGAAGCAACAAATGAGAAGAGAAGGCGAAGGCGCCATGCAAGCCTGAGATTTCATCATCATCACTTGAAAGGAAGAACCAAGCAGCAAAGGGATTAAAACATTCACACATTAGGGAGGAAATGTAACCTGATTTAATGTTGTGAATGTTATTAGAACACTTTACTTTTATGTTTAATTATGTATGGGTCGTATGGGTCATAAAGGCAACATGTAAAGTTTGGGTCGAACCTTAAACCAAACTGCCTTTTAGATAGTTAGTTATTTAGTTTGACAGTTATGTTCGTTAGCAGTTACAAACGGTTAGGAATAAAACGACACAATGGTTGACTTGTGTAGTCATGTCGTTTCATTAAGTATTTATAGGATTAGATCGAGTCTTGTAAATATAATCCCATTATTCTCAATATCAATAATAGTGTTTACATATATCTGTTTCTACACAACTCAGACTCACACATACACAATGGTTAATTACAAGCGTGTTATGAAAAACAATTGGCTTCAACTAAGGCCTGTGAACCGATACCAACAGTGAACAAGGCCTTCTTTTGCAGATAGTAATGATATGAAGATACCAATGGATCCCGGTACTAAGTTGGTCAAGGCTCTGATACCAAATGTTGTCCCAAATTTAGATCGATATATATAAAGTTGCAAAGTAATATGAATAAGTATATTGTCTAACCATTCAATCGTTACATGTTTCTACATATATATAAGGTACCAACCGGTGTAATGAACCAGTGTGTCCATTCGGTTTTGTCCAACCGAAATAACAAACTATTTTGTAACCGCCAATAACTAACATTCGGTTACTAACTTACTAACTAACACGTTTGGTCCTTTGTGTATTAATATTTACATAAGAAGCAAATGAACTAGATTATATGTTTACAATATTTACCTAGTTGTTAAGTTGTTGTTTTTTGGTTCTTTAGTGACTTGGAGACCCATTTTTTAATCTACAGAAAGTCGATGGATGCACTCCAGAAAGTGGCAGATATCCGGATTCGTATACAATGAAAGATCAGGTATTCGATATTAGCAACTCTCGTAAGTGAATTGATTAAAATTGTTGAGATTGCCACATGTAGCTTACTCTAATTCTTTGTGGCAGGAACACTATCGTCATCGTTATTTAGATCTGATTGTGAATGCACAAATCACACGTACATTCGAAACTCGTGCATTTGTCATAGATAATATCCGAGATTTTTTCAAGAAACCTAATTTTTTGGAGGTAAAATTACAAACTAATATATCTTTATCATCATGGTGATGTTCTTTTCATTCTATGGCTAGGTATGTTACTTTTCATTTTTAAGGCCGAAACTCCCATGATGCACACCCTTTCTGGAGGAGCAGCTGCACGTCCATTTATGACTCATCACAATGACCTAAACATGAAGCTGTTTATGTGCATTGCGCCTGAACTATATCTGAGGCAGCTTGTTGTTGGCGGATTGAACGTGTATTTGAGATAGGAAAACAATTCAGGAATGAAGGGGCTGATTTGACACACAATCCTGAATTCACTGCCTATGAATTTTATATGGCCTACGCAGACTACAATAAGTTAATGGAGCTTACCGAAATAATGTTGAGTGGTAAGTGTTTTAAGAGTTATGTTTCTTTGGCTGGTTGACTAGAAGTACTTTCTGTCTAAATTTCTTATAAACAATGTCGAATACGAGTACAAAAAACTATAGAGTAAATTACATAAATCAGAGGTAGGTAACCGTCCTTAGTTGATACTATTTTCATAGATGGTCTTGAACTGCACCGATTCGTTTCACTTTAACTAATACGAGTAAAACATAATGTGCCAGACATGGTGAAGGAGCTCACGGGTGGTAGCTGCATAATTAAATATCACTCGAATGGGTATGAGAATGAGCCTATCGAAATTGACTTCACTCCTCCTTTCAGGTAATTTGCTTACTTACCAGCGCATAAAATCGTTTTATTCTTTTCTACTGCGACTATGTTGCTAACTTAATAGACACGTTTATTCAGGCGGATTGATATGATTGAAGAGTTGGAAAAGGAAGCAGATCTTAGCATACCCAAAGACCTTTCAAGTGATGATGAAGCCAATAAATATCTTGTTGATGCATGCACAACATTTGATATTGAATGTCCCCAGCCTCAAACAACAGCAAATTTACTCGATAAAGTATATAATAGTTCTTTCTTTAGATAATATCTGCGCAAATATGATCATAAAGAAAAGAAAATTGTGATATATGTTCCTAATAGAAACTGTACATTTTTGCAGCTTGTGGGACACTTTTTGAAGGAGAAATGTGTTAATCCTACGTTTATAATGAACCATCCAGAGATAATGAGTCCACTGGCGAAAGGGAATAGGTCTAAACCAGGTTTGAGCGAGAGATTTGAGCTATTTATTAACAAGCATAAGGTATTATGCACCTAACTAATATTTTCTTTGATTATCTTTTTTGATAGATTTTACTTACCATTAATCGTTTCCTTTTTTATTACCTCAGATTGCTGATGGATACAATGCATAGAATGATCCAGTGGTGCAACGCCAACGATTTACTGATCAACTAAAGGTACCACATTGTTCTATAGGAGTGTGGCAGTTTTTTTTTATTCCCTTAGATTGCTAATGTAATATCTTTGGACTAAAAGTGTTTTGGGTCAATTCAATATCGTTTGTGCCAACAAATTCAGGATCGAAAATTAGGAGATGACGAAGCAATGGCTTTGGATGAGAACTTTTGTAGAGCTCTTGAATATGGTTTACCACCATCTGCTGGTTGCAGTGTAGGGATTGATAGGCTCACAATGTTGCTCACCGATTCACAAAATATCAAGGTTTGTGCACATAAACTAATTTCTTTAATGTTTTATGTTCATCATTGCGGACATCTTTGGGTACTAATGTATTCTTTGGTAAACAGGATGTTATACTATTCCCGGCGATTGAACCACCCATGAAAGGTATAAGGTCCTTATTTTTCTCATCAATGTTGGATGGGCTATACTTTGGTTTGATGAACTAACAAACTTAATGCTATGCAGGTGAAGAAAATATGAAAGTGTCAAAAGTTGATACAACCATGATGGACAAGGTTTACACAAAATATGGAGTTATTTTTGTTTCTATATTTCTAGTTTTTCTCTTAGCTTTTTTGTAACTGATTACATGTTATTGGACTAAGATCTGGTAATGGAATTTTTATTTGTTTATATCATGGATTTTAGTTAGTATTGATGGAGTTGAGATACTCAAGAACGATTATAAACTAAAACAGCCTTCCTATATTATTAATCAAAACAGATCAAAAGATTGTCCTCAAATGAGTTCAATCAATAAAAAAAACATGACCTCAAATGATCATCCAAACCCTAGCCAGATTGCGAGTTTATATAGCATGAGAAGCACCTTTAGTCCCTCGAGATACGATAATAACCAAACAATACCAAAAGTACCAACTTTACGACAGTATGGTTTCAGAACAAGTGAAAAACACTATTACATTCTAGGAGGAATTTAGCAACACTCTACTGCAGCAAAAATTTGAGCACATACATATACATGTTCAGTTAAGTTTATTACTGTGTTTGATGTGCTAAAATCACATTTTACAAAGAATTTAAAGTCTTCGCTTATGTAATTAATGTTGGAATAATATTTGTCTCTAGTCAATAGTTAACATTTCCAATACTTTGTTTATAATTAACGACAACCGATAATTAAGACATTAAGTAAACAAAATTGAAACCTGTGGATTCCAGATAAACTCGAACACTTCTTCTCAACAACAATAACCCTTTTAGGGACACCTTCAGATAGCAGTACTTGTAGCAACAACCCCATCGTGACAATTAGATAAAACAGAAACTCAGATACAACTTCTTGTTTATCCAATAAGACACAAACCCAAAAAGTTAGAAGTCGTGCACGGGAAGAGGTTCCCTATCCTTAAAAGGTGTTTACGTGCTCGATTCGCTGCGAGCCTCATACATAACGACCCCAGGATTAATGCAGACTCGCGTTGTGTATCGTCAGCGAACAAATACAACGCAATGTAAATGGTAGTAGCATATCATCGTATGGCAATGCAGAAACAAGATGACCACATTAGTGGTTTTAGAAGCAACTCTCTGATTTTTTATATCTCTGAATTTATTGATATATCATAGGTTCACAAGCACACTTTTTTATATCAAAGAAACATAAGGCAAATATGTGACACAGTTTCATGGCTAAAAATAAGGATAATCGAGATTATGGTTTCAACCATAATTGCTTACCAAGTCAAGTCCTTCATCCATTTTAGTCAGCCCATGTAAGGGCTTCTACTCTTTGTACTCAGTGTTGTAAACTAAGTACACATAGTTGCTACTTCAATAACTTGTACATATTGCTTCGCAGGCTTTCAGGTTCAAAACTCCTCAAGGCTTTAAACCTCCACCAATAGCCTTTGTTTCTAACTTAGTATTAATAATACTATACGTCCAAGTATACAAACTCACTTTAGTTTATTTCAATATTGGACACACATATAAAACTTGCCAAACTCACATTAATTTCCAACAATTTATCTATAAATTTCAAACTACATCTCATTTATCTATAAAACATGGTATATTGGGGTTAAATTGGTAGATGAAAACGGGTCAAATGTGTTAAAATTTGTCCGAAATATGTTTTTTATTGAGAGAACTCTTTAGACGATTATGTTTAAAGTCTCAACATTTAGATGATTGTCATATCATACTAACAAAAACGTTGGACTTTAGACATGAGTTAATCTACCCATGTTGCTCTATGAATACACGGAATTGTTTTACCCGGTTCTTTGTATGTTTATAAAGAACGCACAATATCATAGAGAACCACCACTTAGTGCATATGTATTTTCGTACAATTTCTTTCAGCTTGATTGAACCGCCATTGGTGAATGGATAGTAACTTTACTATTTGCATCACTCAAGGTTTTGCGATCAGCATTTATTTATCCTTGGCAGCATACATAGGGAGATGAATGATATTCTGGATCTCATTTAATACATCCTCTTCGGTGATGTTATCCTTGATGCTCCTCATCACCTTTTTGTAGGTTGAAAACTCGTTTGGTTAAGATTTGTCGGGTCGCATCCTCATGAAGACCCATACATTTTCCCGAGAATCCCATGAACCTTCTATTATCTTCCCAGATAATGAAAATATATCTACTGATGGATCTCTCAGAGAGCCGTCTATCAATTTCCTCTCCCCACAGTCATTCAAATAAAGCATAGGGTGATTACTCGTTCACACCTCAAGCAGAAAATCAACGGAGTTCATTTCTGGATACTTCCACTTCAAAAGACGTTTATCTGTGAGAGCCACATATGGATCGTCCCAAGGCTGGAAAATGAGACCATCCGATGCATGTGAAAGGCTTGGAATGAACTCTTTTAGAAGCTTTGGTGCATGAAAAAGTGGGTAAAAGTCTTTCCTTCTAACACGAAATAATTCCAAGTCATATCTGTAGTACGGATTTTTACTCTTGGACAAAGTTTTTCGCTCCTTATTCCGAGGGTTGATAACTTCATTTTGAAGCATCTCCCACCTGTCACTGAAAGGGTCGTGTACAAGTGATTTATTGTTGATTGCTATCAAATCATAAACGAGATATCTCCTTTCCTGCGTGTGTGGGAGGTTGATGTTTTTAAATCATGTGATTTGGAGTACACGTGTTTTTACGGTAAGTACACGTGTTTGGAAATGTGTTTTTAAGATATCTAGTATGTGGGAGGTTGATGTTTTTACGTTAAGTACACGTGTTTGGAAGACTGTGTATATGGGTGCACCTTTTAAATCGTGTGATTTGGAGTGGCTTCATGTTTTTTGTAGATGGGGTATTTATTTCCATGCTTATGGAGTTAGGTCTAATTTTGTAATTTCGTTTGATTTGAAGTGTGAGAAGCTTGGTGAAGTGACAGATTAGTACATACAAACTTCTCAAGCTTCTCACTCTTCAAATTGGTGAAGGGTGAGAAGTTTGTATGTACTAATGTGTCAGGAAGACGCACTTCACCAAGCTTCTCACTCTTCAAATCAAACGAAATAACAAAACTAGACCTAACTCCATAAGCATGGAAATAAATACCCCATCAACAAAAACCTGAAGCCATTCCAAATCACACGATTTAAAAGGTGCACCCATATACACAGTCTTCCAAACACGTGTACTTAACGTAAAAACATCAACATCCCACATACTAGATATCTTATCAACATTAGTCTTAACAAGCTTAGGGTCACTAGTATCCGGACGAACACCAAAACCAACAACAATATACCCCGACTTAGGGATAGGGATAACAATACCAACAGATTTCCTAACACTAGGAACAAGACAACCCGTCAACAGAACTGAGTGTTAATGTGTGTCTTAATAAGCTAAGGGACTCCGGGGTGGGTAAAGAAAACTTCTGTTTCGGGAAAGTATTGTTTTCGGTAATCGAAGTATATGTTTGGACGTTGTCTAACTTGTATCGTAAAAGTAGATGATGTTGCGGGTTTATGTGATTGATGTGATAGTTTTTAATGAATTTCGGGCTGTCGATAAAAGACTTCCATTGTTTCGAAACGGATCGGAATTGAATTAGTGATTTGACAGGAAGCCTTTTCATGATTTCTGATTGGATATAGAAAGGTATGTTATCTGACATTTTTTTATGTTGTTATGTTTCGACAAGTTGGGATTAAATTTTAGGCCTAAAGCTTCCCGTCCTTTGGTGCTTCGTTCTTCGATAGATCAATTCCTTAACAAGCTGTAAATCAAAATTAATCACAATTGTAAGTGACATTTCAAGCTGAGCACATTTAAAGCTGAAGCATCTCCCACCTGTCACTGAAAGGGTCGTGTACAAGTGATTTATTGTTGATTGCTATCAAATCATAAACGAAATATCTCCTTTCCTGCGTGTATTTGATCGGGTCATTATCAATTACCATTTTTTCCATCCAGCAAGGTGTAGTTATGAGTTTTTCCAGCTACACCCACTTCAGCGTTTCCACATGGAAACCGCAAGTGAGCACTTCTAAAATTAAATTTTCTATCAATCAAATAGCATCCATCCCATGTTATTAACATCATATATCGTGTACCGTCAGCCTTCCAAAGTGGCACGATAGTACTGCTGCCTCAAGAATTGTAAGTTTTCCCTGCAAAGAGACACAGGGTGTGATCCTGGAAATAGTGGTTCTGTTAGGTCCCATGGCTTGAACTTAAGAACATCATTGCAGAACTTCCTCATTGACTCCATCTTTGTCATCTCGCTAGGTACCGTAACATTTACCATCTCTCCTGCTCCCACGACATGTGTCATTCGGCTTGCTTGAAAAACATTGCCCTGACCAGAAGCTACATCATCGTCCCGATCAGGTGACTTCTTCCATTCTGGCGTTTGTGCACAAACAAAGGTTCTAGGCAATTCTTCACCGAAAAATTTGCATAGATGATCAACATAATCTTGTTTGTATATCCCTGGAGGACGTGCTACAGAAAACCTATTTATCGCCTCTGTGAGGGAGATTGATTCTGACCTTATAAGATAATGAACAATCATATATCCTGTCCGATTATGGCCATGTGTACAATGGACAAGGACATACTTATTCGAATTTAGAGCGTGTTGGAATCTGAATCGTGTCACCTCCTTTATAAACGTTTCTATAGACTCGTTATCAGGCACGGAGTCCCTTCCTGCACACCCGATCTTAACATATTTAATTCTACCTTCTCTAGTCGTCCAATCTGATTCCTGATAGCACCTATCAGTGTTTGTTAAATCTATTACTAAACCTAGCTCTCTCCCTAAACGCCTTTGCTGATGAATCGCGTGTTGCGGGAAATATCTTTTTTCAATAACAATCTTGTCATTATAAGACTCGTCGAGAGAGGCTTTCGAAGGTATAATAAAACCGACTGCATCCCCATATCGAGGGCAATCTAACCAACCTGGCGGAAGAGTGTTCCAAAAGTTATATGATCCATTCCTAGATCTCTGGGCGATACGCTTAGATGGCGGCTGAGACATATGCGTCGGGTTCACGTCCACGTAACCTCTTTTTGATCCGCATAACCTCGTCGTTGGTCCATTATATCTCGTCCGGCGTACTGATAATTCATGTCCATGTGTAACATCAACACAAAGATTTGGTGATCCAACAAAACTCAGTAAGAGCTAGTTGAAAATTATAAAACACAATCGTTACTTTAACTGTGCTCCGATCAAAACTTGGGAGCCAAGTTAATATAAGAATGAATATGTCTGTCGTGCTTTTTATATATAGTTCTTATTATGTCGGTCCCTTTTCTTTTCACGTTTGTGGGTTAGGTAGCCCGGCCCGTACGTGAGTTAGGTCCATTAGGATTATTGTTTCATGTTTCATAACTTTTTGGACATACATCTTTTTCTAGAGTAACTAAAATAAAAATAAAATTATTCGTTAGAAATATAAAAAAAAATTCAAAAAAATTTTCCAATTTTTTTAAACAAATTTCACAAAATTAGATATGTTGTGCATAAAAAGTTGCGAATGAAGTTTTTCAAAAAGTAGATACTTTTGAAGAAAATAAAATATTTTAAAAAATGTTTGTGCATTAAATCATTTTTCATCAAGAGTTCGCTTTTGTATCCAACTTTTTTTGATTTTTTGCATCAAAATTTCGTTATTGTGCTTTAAAACAACGTAAAACAACTCAAAAAAAAACAAATCAAATTGTTTGGTCAATTCAAGTCTTTGAAGAGATTTGAACATAAACTAGCCTAAGTATAACCTAGTCATTGAAAACAGTTTAGCCCAACTCCTTAAGAGTTCGTGAAGACAAAGTGTCTTTACTTCAGTGTTGATGCAGTTCAAGCTTGAAGCATAAGATCCAAAAAAGAAGTTCAGTTTAGTGAGGATAATAATGCCTCACTGAACAATGTCTCATATCCCCGTTCACAAGGATACTGAACAAAAAATCTCAAGAATGTTAAAAGCATAAAATATATACTTTAAACAAAAAGGGATAAAACATGTTTTCTTAAGACACCACACCTTCCAGAGTCAGTAAAAAAGTACAACAGTCTCAATCATTATTCAGTAAAAAGACTTTTTCCAATAACATAGTATAGCAATAATGTAATCTCACCCACCCATTAGATGTTGAGCACGTGTAAAGTAAAAAGCATTTTGTAACCCTAATTGTCTATTACTAAAAGAGAATGTTTGTGAATGAGTAAATGAACTCTTACAATTAATGTAATACATATTCAAGAGCATTTACTCCTCGAATATTCAGTGAGTAATAAGTATTAGTTCTAACTTAAAACATAACCTAGGATTATGTTTAAGATATACACGAGATCCTCATAGTGTTATTCAAGTATGAGTGTTATTCTGCAAACATTCCTTGTCTAAACTCTTTGATTAACTTAATAAGAAATTATAAGTGTTGAAAATCTATGTGTATTGCTTTTGTTTAAATTGCTTTAAGTATTATTTCTCTAAACTATTTTTATACCCACCACTTATCATGGAGAGCAATTTAACTTGGTTACAATAAGTTTCAATCACTCTAGAGGAACAACGAAAACACTTAACTCATTATATATTAAACAGAAATTAACAAGAGTAATAAAGTTAAACACAAAAGAAAACCAACTAAGCAAAAAAAAAAAGGCATGGGTGGTGTGCCAAAAGTTCAATATAGACCGAATCCTAGCCACTCATTTTTTCATCAAAAATAAAAAAACCCACTTTCCACTTTTTTTTAAAAATTAAATATCTCACACACTGTTAATCGTTACGCAAAACAAAACATATCATCGCGACGAGAACTAAATTATCTTTCTATAGAGAGGCGACACTATGTACTTTCGACGAACTTTTTTTTATGATTTTATGAAGTCATATACGATTTTATGAAATTATATATGATTTATGAAATCATATATGATTTTATGAAATCATATATGATTCGTTATACGAATCATATATGATTTAATTAAATCATATATGATTCGTCATACGAATCATATATGATTTTCGCAATTCGTGACTGAAACAAAATTGAAAAAAAGTTCTACGGAATCACAAATCATATATGATTTTATGAAATCATATATGATTTTATGAAATCATATATGATCCGATATACGAATCATATATGATTCGTTATACGAATCATATATGATTTTCGCAATTCGTGACTGAAAAAAAAATCAAAAAAAATTCCTAGTAAAGTATATCGTGTCATCCCGTCTACTGAAAGATCAAAAAAAATACTAGTCGCGATGATGTTATTTTGTAATTTTTTGTGAGTGACGATTTAACGGTTTGTATATAAAATATTTTATTTTTTAAAAAAAGGTGGAAAATGAGTTTTTTTATTTTTGATGAAAAAATAGATGGTTGAGATTGATTCATTGGATCTATGACAAATAATGGGTCTATGTTGATCTGAACTCTGGGTGGTTAATGGTGCAAAAAGGTGCAATAATGATATGATAGGTGTGTCCAATAAAAGTGTTAAAGTTGCGTAAGATGTGTGTTTGTGTTTTTATACCAACTACAGTAAAACTTTTCATGAATTATAGAGGAAAAGGAACTTGCATCCCCCGAGAAATGTTATATTGTATAATTCGTTCAAAAAAGTGTTGCACTTATAAAAGAACAACTTGTATTTGAGGAAAATCCAAAGCCGATGCGAAAACCTAAAACCTGAATTTTTGGGCGGGGCGGTACATATGTATCATGTTACATGACGGGTTTCATGAAATTAACGGGGATTTTTATCGGTTTCGGCCGCGGAGCGGGGCAAAACATTTCCATCCCGCCTCGCCCGGAAACTATATGTATATATAGATTTATCATACTCATATGTTGTTATGTTAGTATTTACGTAATAAAAAAGAGTGTTATCAATTTTTTTGTATTTTTTCTTTGTAAGATTACAAGTTATGATTATATAAACATCATTTGTGTCATATTTTTATAGAATTTTTTATTTTTTAAGCGTGCTTTATTATTATTTATGTTTAACTTGTTGAAAACTTATTGAGGCTACTAATCAATATATTATTAGTAAATTCTTAATTCTTCACATTATTGCATGTATATTGGTAAAACATGATGTAAATTTTTTTTATAATAATAATAAAGGGAAAAACGTATATTTAGTGGAGCATTACACTTGGAAAAGCACCCCAATAAGATCTCATCGATGATTGGAGCGATTTTGGGTGAGCATCTCGCCCCAATTGAACGCTCCTACAAGATCCCTAATAGAGATTGAGGCAGGTTAGAGGTGTGGTTTGCTAATTAAGTTTCAGGAGGATGAGGACCCCAAACCCGCCCATTATCATTATTCGAGAGAACAAATCATTTAAAGAATATAACTTAAATATCACATAAAATAGTATTTTATTATTATTATTATTATTATTATTATTATTATTATTATTATTATTATTATTATTATTCAGTTATACTCTATTCGTCTCAAACTAATTGTCTTCTTTTAACTTTTGAATTTTTTTCTTTATCATCTTTAATCCTTAATATGTTTATTTGTTTTATATAATACTTGATAGAAATTACAACAAAGAAAATACGTTTAAAAATCAATCCATTCATATATCTAATATCAAGCATTATATAACATAAACGAAAATATTTAATATTAAAGTTGAAAAAAAAGTTAAAAGAAAATTATTTTAGGACGGATGAAGTACCCCGTAATAAAACAAATAAGTCTTCTAGTTGAGTTGGTAGAGCATGTTGTATTATGTTAAAATATAGTCTTTTTGGTAATAATAATTCAGGGACTTATTATGTCGTTTGTTATATTTCAGATTTAGCTATGAGATAGCTTTGGGATCAAGTGACAGGATCTTAAAAGATGAAGGGGTGTTTATGCCTTTAGGTGATTTCCCAAGTCTGGTCAAGCCCCTATAAAAGGAGACTTGACCTGCTCATTTGTTTAGTTCTGACCTCTGATTCTCTTTTTCTAAAATTCGTCTATCTCTCTTATAAACCCTAGTTTTGATAGATCATCTTGATCTTGATATTGATATTGTTTGCTTGTGGTTATAATAGAACTATTAGCATTAAGAAAATAGCTCCATACCTGATTAGCAGTGGTGGAGATTTATGGTTGTTTTTGATTAACTGATTGAGATTAGCTTTACATTTTTTGGTTCATTCAAATTAAGATTTGGGTTTAATAATAAGATCAGATTGTGTTTTTCTTCATGATTTCAGAGCCAGGTTGAAATCGTTTTCTAAAAAATTAGGGTTTCATAAAATTTGGGGTTTTTTTTCCAAATTAATTAGTTCTTTCTTCAATTAAATCAATTGTGTGTTAGATCTGTGGTTTAATTTCACAGATCAATTAGTTTTTTTGTAAAAACCCTAATTTTGAGAAATTAGGGTTTCGTGTTTTTTAGGAATCTATTAATCTATGGTTGGTTATTGGTGATTGAGGTTAATTAATTCTTGGATCTTGAAGTTCTAGGTTATTCGATTCTAGTTTTGAGAAATTAGGGTTTGTGGATCTTGGATTCTGGTTGTGAGGTTTTGCTGATTGATCTGCTAGCTCTCTTGATTAAGTGAATTAAGAGAATAGTTTGTTTGGTATTGTTTTCCGCTACCATTTATTAAGAGCTTTGTAACACCTCTTTTACTCTCTCTTTAGTTGTAAAGTGTGTCTGTCATCCATTGATCTTCCACCTTGAGTGGTGTGAAAACTTAAGAACTTCTTTCTCCCTTTCTCTTTCATCCTGATTGTTTTTTGTTGATTGTTTCATCATGTCTGTTTATAATTCTGAGAATGGTGATGATTATGTTGAGGGTCATGTTACTCTGATACGTAAATTGGATATTAGTGACCCATTACATTTACATCCTAATGATACTACTGCTTTAACTGTTGTTTCAATAAAATGAAAATAAACTAAAATTTATCAAGTATGGTCTTGTGTTATGCTTTTGGCTTTAAAAAAGAAAATAAATCTGGTTTTATTGATGGGACTTGTAAAAGGTCTAATACAGATGAGGTTCTTGGTAGACAATGGGATACGGTTAATGCTATTGTTTTGGGTTGGATCTTGAATTCAATATCTTAGGAACTTTTCTTAGGTTAAATTTTTCAAAAATGGCTAAACATGTTTGGGAAGAATTAAAGGAAACTTATGATAAAGTTGATGAGTCAATAATGTTTTGTTTGCACCATCAGATTCATACTCTTAAGGTAGAAACAATTTGATGCTATGATTGAATTGCCTAAATGTGTTTGCAATGCTTCTGAAGGTTTTAAGAAACATAATCAATTAATGAAGTTAATGTAATTTCTAATGGGATTAGATGGTTCTTATATGCAAATTAGAAGTTTTGTTCTTTTTATAGAAGTTTTACCTGATGTTAGAAGTGCATATGCTACCATCTCTAGTGAGTAATCTTATAGAGTTGCTGCTGGTAGTATTGCTGGTTCCTCTCAGAGGAATCAGGCTTCTGCTTTTGTCTCTAGTATGCCTAACAGAAATAAATTTCAAAGAAATAATCAAAATGTTAGTAATGGATTACTAAGACCTAATAACTTGAACAATATTAGACAAGGTGGGGGTTCTACTTTGGTTTGTGAGAACTATGATTTTAATGGTCATACTATTGATAGATATTTTAAAATCATTAGTTATCCTGTTGGGTCTATTTCTAATAATAATTCTGTTGGGTCTATTTCATCTTTTGAGTTTACAGATGAACAAATGGCCACTCTCATCTCTCTTATCAAAGATAATAAAATTAAAAAGAATGTGCAGGCCAATATGGCAGGTACAGTTCTATTTTTCATAAAACTTTAATAATTTTTTTTTCAAATATAAATTTTAAACCAAAAGTGGTTGATAATGGAAAATTTGTAGATTCGGAGGCAACTCAACATATGATTTACACTAATAAGGAATTAGATATTGTTCTTGATATTTCTGATCCTAAAATAAAGGTTGGTCATCCTAATGGGGCATATGCTTTTATTTCTAAGATTGGAAATCTCAAGTTATCTATGGCTTAGTTTTGTTTTATGTGATGGTTATAACTGAATACTATGTTACTTTGATTTCTATTCATAATCTGGCAAAAGAAAATAAGGTTATTATTACTTTTGATGAGACTAGATGTTATTTTTTGAATCAGGATTTGAATCTGAGAAATGTTCTACGGATAGTGACCAATGTGAAGGGTTATACTACTATAATGATCAATGTATTAAAGTTAATAATAGTGCCCTTTGATACCAATGTGTTAGCCTTAAAATATGTCGACTTATACAGAATTACATTAGATTAATATTTGTTAGATACGCAAGGACTAGAAACGCCAATATAGGATAGTAGGCGTATATATACCCTCCTATACTTCCACAGGAGGGTGAGTATAATCATTTTGTATCATTAGGTGTGTGGGTTTTTCTCTCTAGAAAACACACATCTTTCCCTCTCTACACTTTTCTCTAAACATCAATAATATGACTACTTATTATTTCTATCCTCCCCGACCTCTAGATGGTGTTTTAGGCTTGAATATTTATGGTAACAATTGGAATCAAAGCCTAGGAGGAATTCGTGTTTGTAGTTTGCTTATTTTTATGGTGTTCGTGGTTTTTCAAGCTTATTTTGCTTCGTAAGCTCTCGGCTTATTTGGATTTGCTTATTGGATTCAAAAAAGCTTGTTACTTTATTGGATAAAAACGTTTTGGGATTCATTTATGCTACATCAAATCAAAACAACACGTTTTTATAAATTACGAATGAAGGTTTTTTGGTTAAAATTTCAAACCGTGATTTTTAGATTTCAAAAACCATGTTCGAAGGTTTTTTTTATGATTGTTTGATTTATCTAGTTGTACTTTCCTTACTTTAGGGCTTATTTGTAGCTTATTCCTAGCTTAAATGAAATCCTATTAAGCTTATTTGGTTTGTCTTAAACTTATTTAATCAAGGAGTTATTGGTAGAGGTTTGCTAAAGAAAAGTACCTTGTTTTGTTTGTTAGTCAACATTTTAGCAAGAAAACAAAAAATAGTACAAATAGAGGTTTGGCAGTTTTCGTAGAGTTTTGGCAGTTTTCATAGAGGTTTGGTGATAAGTGCTTAATTACACATATCTTTTACCTCTAAAAACGAGCTTAAATGACCAAAAACAGACAAAAACTGCCAAATATATGTTTGTTTTGCATTTGTATTGTGCAGGAAGTGGATATCATCAAAAAGACAGAAAACAGAGCCAAAATGACAAAACTGAGCATGGAATGGAAAAGACTGTGCAAAATCAAGGCCAAAGTCCAAAAATGTCAAAGTCAGAGTCAATACAGAAGAATCAGCAGTCAAACCGGAGCCGGAACTGAAGAATACTATTGAATGCAATCTTTACCCATCTGATGGGCCGGGAAAGCCCAATAGTATATTTATGAAGACTGTGAAGACTTTGAAGGCCCAATCCTAGCCCAGTTACAGCCAATCTCAGCCATTGTACACACAAAACCCACTCCATAACCTTATTGGGCTTGAAAAAGCCCAATAACCAAACCTGTACCTTATTGGGCCCAAACCCAAACCCAGTGGGCCCAATACAAGCCCAATACAAACCCAAGCCCAACAAAAGCCCAAAATCCTTTTTTATAAAACTTTAGGGGCTAAAATTGCCAATTTTGAAAGTTGTTTTATAAAAGAAAAATGGTTTAAACAAACACAAGGGCTGGTTTTGCAATTTGCCAAAACCCTTTCTTTATTCTTTTGTTATAAAACCACAGGGACTAAAGCTGTCACTTTCCAAACTTGGTTTATAACAAACTCTTTGTTTTCTTTTGTTATAAAACCACAAGGGCCAATTGTGTTATTTTCTAAACTAATTTTATAACTAAAAAAAGGGCTTAATAAGAAATGGAAAAAGAGAGAAACATGAGGGGCTATTTGTGCATCTTTTTCATTCTTTTCTTTAAACGAACCAGCAAAAAGGGTATGTAACCACTTTTCCCGTCAAACCTACCAACCTCCCATGGTTTCAAGGCAACACCAATACCTTGTACACTTTCCTCACATCTCCCCAGCTCTTTCTCACCTTTCCCTGCCCCTATTCCCTTCCAACTTCAAAACACACTAACACGAGCCCAAACCCGTTTTTCACAACACCCCGCTCCCTTTTTCTCTTATAAAATCGTTCATAAGCTCTCACCACTCACAATCCAACACGTGGCAAGCCCCTATTGGCCATGACACCTCATCAATTGATCAAACGGCCACAAATCACTTCAAAAAGATCGATGGTTGAGATTTAAAGGAAGCCCCTAGAAATTCTTCCCTCTCTTCACCCCTCTTCTATAAATAGCAGCTTAGGAGTTCATTTTTCAAGAGTTAATTTTCTGTTTTTAAACTTTTACTTTGTAATTTTCGTTTTTAAGCAATTTAAGTTTTCAATTTAAGCAATTAAGCTTTTAAACTCTTGTAATCTTTTCTTTTCAACTTGTACTTACAATTCTAGTAATCTCATTCAGTTTACAAGCTAATTGTTCACTTTGATTTCATTTCTAATCCAAATTTAGCAAATAAGCTCAAAATAAGCTCATTTGAGCTTATTGTGTCTAATAAGCTCAATTCACATAAAATTTGTTGTTAAAGCTATCATTGAAACATTATAACTCTATTATACCTAAACATGATCACTTGAATCTATTTGAGTTCAATTTTGAAGAAACAAGAGAAAATAAGCTCAAATTCAGCTTATTTTGATTTTCAAGGTTTAGAGGCTTATGGAAGCCATTAGGATCACCTAGACTCTTCACTTGGATGTCTAGGTGAAGAAGATTCTTCAATTTCAGGTTTATCTTATTACATTTCATTTAAGTCAATTCATAGCTTATTTCACATTTGCTTATTTTTCTAAATTCTTATGTTAAAACCTGTTTAGTTAGCTTACTTAGCTCAAAGTTGTTTTAAGCTTTAGTCTGAATTAGTTTTTAATCAAGTTAGTTTCATTTTTACATTTTGTCATAATAATTAGTCTTAGCTAGTAGAGTAAGTGCTTATATACTACAAATAAGCTAGAATTTTTAGCTCTAAAATAGTTTAAGTATGTCAATCTAAGTAGAAGTAGATAAAAGTTTTTAGCTGAATTAGTTTTTAAACAAGTTTTAAA
>BQNB010017640.1:0-67651 GCA_026074375.1 Tanacetum coccineum | reverse complement strand
TCATATGAAAATATCTAGTTTTAATTTTCTAAAAATTTTCTTTTTCTTATTCTCTCTCAACTCTCTCTCTTCTCTCTCTCTCTATTTCGTCACTCTCTCTCCTTCTCTTTTCTTGATTCGTGTTTGTGATTTATGAAGTAAAGTGTTAAATCGGAACCTACAGAAACCTTAAAAGGTGTGACCATAAATGAACCATCCTCTGCTCTTGCTAAGGGTAACAAAAATGGTTTAGCTTCAAAGAATAATTCAGCTTGATGTTGGGGTTCAATTGTCATAAAGACTTCAACAATAAGTTTTATAACTCTCTAGGCAGTATACCTAATTATTGTAGTGTAGTATAGGCAAGACTCGAGGGTTGTTATTGTTCTCTAGAGGAATAGGTTGGGCTCGATCAAGATCTACCAGAGGTTTATGGGGTTGAGAGAAGATTCTTTTTTTATTTTTATTTTATAGAAAGCTGTAAAAATCATTGGTTTGAGAGGTTGGTTTGTATAACTAAATATAATCTAATCTACTGGTGATAACTTTATGATAAAAAGATTTATTTACTTAATCATGTACTACTCCTTAGATTTCACCTCTCAATCCTCTTGCTTTGTCACACTTGTGATGATCTGTGTAAGTATTTCCTAAGTCATGAACAAATTACACGAACCCGCCATCTATTTAATATTCCGTTAAGGCAACGCACAAGTAAGGTAGTATGAAGACTATTACAAGGCCCCTAAGAGTATATTAAATGCAATTGAAATATCTTATGAGGGATCAACCATATTAGGGGTAAGGTAGTATGAATACTGTTACTGATGGAATCCTTTCTACACACTCGCATTTCCCTAGACGTCTATTCAATTTAATATCTTATGGCTAGTTTTCTAAAGCCTAACGAGCACATCTATTACAAGAAGCAACATTAAAAGGATCTACAATCTAAGTTTCATACAATCATAAGTAAATACAAAGGAGAGTTTAGCCTAGCATGTTATAAGAAAGCAAGAACATAAATCAATCAAACAACACATTGACATATTGAATGATTAAAGATAAACAATCTTACTTGATTAAAACATGGATTAAGGTCAGTTACAATAGGGTTTTAAGGCCCTAAAGATGGCCTAAAAGCTGCTAAAATGATTAGGGTTTGTATAAAATGATATATTTATCTAACTACTTAATCAATCAATAAGAACTTAGAGAGAGAAAGGAATGGGAGGAAGGTTTCTAGAGAGAGAAACGAAGAAAGCAATATTAGATTAAAAGTATGGGTGGAGAATGAAACCACCACACCCACTCCAAGCTATGGAAACTATTTTTCAATAACCTAGACTAAAGGAGATCTAAATCAAGTTGAAACATTCCTGAGCAATAAGTGGTGGCATTATCAAGCACATTTTATCTCTTTAATTCATTTTGTAATGCTTTTTTCACAAAAACCTTTTCTTGAATTTGACCTTTTAAATCTGTATTTTCCATAGACTTAGAATTCAATTGAGCAATCAAAGAGTCACAGTGTTCCATAGAGAGAGCACGTGTCTTTTTAATCGAATCAAAAATGACCTTTGGCAAATATTTTTTCAAATGCTCAATTTCTTTAATGTAAAAGTTCATTTCTACAAGAGTAATCTCTGCGAGCACTCATGTTCTCCCAACACAATGATCTACTGTTTCAATCACATCCAATTTCCCTGTTTCACTTCGCTTCCTTGTTATTTCTATCATAGATTTCATATGTTCCTTCAAACTTAAAAATGGTATGTTTAGCCTGTAGCTGAGCTTTCAAATCATTATTTTCAAAATATTCTGAAATTTCAAGAGAATTTTGATTATTACAGGATTTATCATTTTTAAAAATTTGTTGATTACGTTGTATGTCTAGTTCTAAAGATATGCAATGTTTTTCAAGTTTTGCAAAACTATTTGATAGTTCAGTGTATACATCATGTTCAACCATATTTTTCCTTTTGACAAGCTTAGCTTCAAGATCTAAACACTTGTTACAAGTTTCACTTTTCATCATTTCCAAATTCACAAAATAATCAAAAACAGCAGTAGAATTCATTACACATAGCATAACATCTTGAGACATGATTTGATGTAAGAGTGGATCATTTTCAAGAAAAAGTTATTTCTTATAGATTTTAAAACATTGTTTGTCTACAAAACACTATTGAACAGCAGCTTCCATCTGGTTAAAAACTGTTTGTACTTTCGTTACCTCATTTAAAAGATCTTTATCAAAAACATTGAATATGACTTTTAAGGTCTTTAAAAATGGAATAATTTCATTTAGAAAAATAGCTTTAGTGTGTTCAAACCCCCATTCCCCTTCTGTAATAGCATTAAGTGTAATCTGCCTTTTCACCACGGTGTTAAACTAGCCAAAATGGTATTTAAGCTTTTTAAGACTTGTATTAACCAGGCTTACCTTAGGGAGTTCCTTAGGAGCCTCAATTTTGACAGGTGACAAAGCAGATTGGTCAGTATTAGACTGTGAAGTTTGTAACCAGAAAGCTTGTTCAGTAGACAATTCTTGTTGTGGAACACAACATTTACCAAAATCTTCAGACAATCAATTTAACTCAACATAATTAATTAGAGTAGTATTAACTTTCTTTACTTTTAAAATTGGATCATTTTGTTTTGCAAGCATTTTAGATTGACTTACTTCTTCCAAAATCAATGTTTCTTCATCATCAATCACAGGTAAAATAGCATGTTGACTAGATATGACACTACCATCATACAAGGTTGGCTTAATCCACTGAGCTTTCATGAGATAAAACAGATTTTGATAACCAAGCGCTTGTTTGTGTGTGTCATTGTAAAAAACTTGTGGCTTTGTTAACATGTGCACCGTGTGAGCAGATTGACCCACTTTATAAACAATATTATCTAGTTCCTTTATTCTATTTTCTAAATCAATTTTTTTGTCCATATATTTACTTTCCTTTTCTTTGGATTTATTTTTGAAAGCAGTAAATGTTTGCAATAAAGATTCCTTTTCCCTGATTTGATTAGAAAGATTTTGTTCAAGTGAGTCAATTTGCTGCTTAAGTGTAAGTTCTTCCTTAATCATATCAAAAATTTGAGAATCGATCATTTTTTCACGAGTGCTTAAATCAATATTAAGTCTATGTTTAAACGTTTTGACTCGTTCTTTATATCTCTCAAGCTCAGCGGTTAAGGATTCATTATTCTTTTCTTGATTAGCATTTTCCTAATTATTTACATGATTAATCATTTGTTCAGACATTTGTTCAATCACAGATAGTATCATTGAATCTTGTTGTGCATACAAATTAGTATCTTGAACAGCTTCCTGTTGCGTTTTTAGCAAATATTAAGAATACTGAATGATATTGCTATCACTTGTTATCTCATTATCTGTAAACTCAACAACTGGTGTTTGTTCAAAATCTTGAATGGCGTGTACACTTTGATTGTCCAAATCATTATGATAGTATTCAGAATTAGGTACCTCTGAGATAACGTCTTAAACAAAGTTGGAAAGAATGGCCATCAGAACCGCCTTTGCATTAGAGACATCATCACTATTAGAAACATAAGCATCTATATCCTCACTCTAGAAAGTAGCAGTGTTTGGAATGGTTGTCTGAGAAGCTTGTCCATCTGGAATGCCTGGATCTGCAAGAAATGCTAGTTGCTCTTTATCTAAAATTTGACCGGATTCATATGCTTTAGCCAACATTGCCTTTTCCTTAAACCATGCAATATTCCTTGGCCTCTTAGGCTGAGTGCATTTCCTATCCATATGTCCTTCACCTTGAAAATTATAACGTTTAACAACCCTTGCCTGCCCTCCTGCATTATTTCCCCCTGAACTAGTAGCATTACCCTTATAGCCAGTACCAGCATAACTTTGTCATTGCCTCCTTTAAACTTGTTGCATAGTAACCTTGTCGTCTTGAATGGTGGTCTGGTTTCTCAGATTAGAGGAAGTTTGAAGTTGATTGTTGATTGAAGTAAACCTTGAAGTAGTTACAGCTGACAGGAAAGCCATTGCCTTATTGAGACAGGCAATTGGATCATCTCCTTAAGAAAACATAGAAACAGCAAGACGTGAGTCCAATTGAGGAAACTCAGTCATTGGTTGAGTTGAAACTGGAGGTGAATGATAAGCAATTTGTGGAACAGATGAGGTTTGATAATCCATATGAGACTGGTATTCATGTGATGGTGGAATGGATGAATGACTGATTTATGGTTGTGATAGATGAGGTGCTGAATACATTGGTGAATATGATTGAGAAGAGTGAACTTGTGGAATCATTGAGTTTGACTGTTGAGGAAACTGTGTAGCATTGTATTGAGAATGATAGTTGGTAATGTGAGAAGGTGGTTGATTAAAATTGGCAACAAATGCAAGAAGATCTTCGTACCGTTCACGCAGCAAGCGGGTTTCATTTGCATGTGCCTCATGTTGTTCGAGATATGAATACAACTGATCAAAGTTTGTAGTATGCAAATCTTTAGCCAACTTCACATCCATCACAACTTTGCTCCATTCTGGCGGTAGACTGTTTAGAAACTTCGTATTCACTTGAACTGGTCTCATTAACATGTTGATGACGTTTATGTTATTGATTAGTTGAGCGAATCTCCAGTAGTACTGATATAGTGTTTCACCCTTCACAAATGAAAAATTATCAAACTCTTCATATAATTTACATTCCTTTTCTTGTAATGATAATTTCGTGCCTTGCATAAGAAGCTTAACTCTATCCCATATCTCTTTGGCAACTTTATGATGATTTACGATGGCATACACATCCAGTGGAAGACCTTGAAGAACGATGTTGGTAGCTTTAAGATCACAGTCAGCTTAGAGTTTCTCTACAACTAAAAGTTCTTCATACTTCTTTCTCCTAGTGGTACCATTCTCTTCATCAATAGTAGGCTATACAAGTAGACCATTTAGTACTGAGTTAAGAATCATTCTCCCGTTCTCCCAATTTTCTATGTATAGTTCCATTCGGCTCTTCCAAGAGTCATAGATAGATTTTTCCAACATGGGAGGATGGTTGTCTGCACCAGCTATGATCATGAATTCTGCTAAAGTTGTCATTTTAAATTGATTAATTAAATAAGAAAAGGTATAAACTATCTTGGATATCAAAAATGGATACCCGAATTCCTATAGATCTAAAGGCGAACCTTACATTTTTGGGGTGGAATTTTGAGGGTTTTTGTGCTAGTCATATATTTCCTATCTATGAAACGCTATTAATACTCGGTTTTTGTCGGTATGTGTCATAAAAAAATTTAAATTTTGGTTAAAATTACCTTTTATGTCATGTTTCGATATATTACCCATCATTTTAAGGACAAAGCAAATGGCAATTGAAAGAATAGTTTCTAAGGCTTATTTCTGCACTTAAGTTGAACATTGTCCCTAATGTTCTATAGAAGTACCTGTATAAACGAATAAAGGAAAAGAAAACAAGTAAAAAAAACTAGTACTCCCTTGGTTTACTCAATAATGGAGAAGAAACATAAGATAACTAGTTCAATCGTCCTCCAAGAATAATCCAATGAAACTTCCTAAGAATTTCCAAGCTTCTTCTCATCAAATATAACCTGTAATCAAAGACAAAGACAACTACACCAAGCGTAAAATCGGCGGGATAGATATATATACAACAAAACTTTAGGGTTTGACTCTTTGAAATCAGTAAAGATAGGATGAGAGTAATGATGTAATCATAGGTTTATGCAGTTTTATAAAAGAATTACGAGTTTTAAATGTTATACAAATTATTTTTCGAAAATACTTGAAAAAAAATTAGATTTTCCTGTAGCTGGGCTCACGACGCCTTCAGGATAAATCCTAACGCCCTCGCCAGTAACTGTGAAAATTTTCTTTTCGTTTTCTTTGAAAAATTTCCTGTACGCGATTATATAAGTTATTTCCTGTATGAATTACTGCATGAAACCTGAGATTAGTCAATACAATCATGTGACTCGAAATTGACGCGAATTAATCTAAACAATTTATTTAATATGTTTGAATTGGTTCTTAAAAACCAGATAATTTCCCCTACACTTATTTTATGCAAAATACATTTGATTGTCAATAAGACGAAGTTAAAAATAAAACAAAGCATGATTACAAAAAATGATTCAAACATGAAAGAATAAACAAAAAGAATTAAAACACACGATACTCCTAAATGCGGGAAAATTAAATATTGGGTTGCCTCCCAAGAAGCATTTTTCTTTATTCACGAGTATTGTAGCTAGACTCGAAGTCATACATCTTTACGTGACTTCGTGTAGGCTCACATGCCTATGGATAAGCCATTCTTTCATACTTTCATCCACTTGGTATTCGGGACCTAGGTTCAAACAATTCTTGTACATAAATTTGTTCTTCTCGCAGGCATTCCTAAAACCATTAGTTAGATCTCTTTGACTTAGCACAAGGATGGGTGGGATTTTACTCCATGACACGTGCCCCCAATTTTTAAACCTAGGTATAGTGTGGGGCATCTGGAATGTGTAGTTTTCAAGGATCCTAGTAAAAGACATCAATCCCTTAACATAATCGTATTCAAGTTTAGTGATTTTTCTAAAGGGTTTGACCATCACAACTTCAGCCATATTACTTAGAATAAACTCTCCTATGTCTTTTAATATCACAAAGTCTGACATGTAAGTGAAACTTCTTACAAAAACATAAACATCCCGAATAATGGCAACTAAGTTCTTCCATGTACTTTCTAATTCTTCTACCATTATAGTGTTATAGGCTTTACGCGTGATAATGTTCATTGGTAAAAAAGGGTCAAAGTAGGCAACAAACTTCCTAAAACCGAACATACATTGGAATGCTAAGTCGTCCCCATCGAAACTATTAATTTCCCTTTGGCGGCATAATTATCATGCATTACCATACTCTTCTAGCTCATTCAGGACTTCACCATCACTAGAATCATCATCCGAATCTAGCAAAGGGGAAACAAGTGGTGTATCTACCGACTCGTCATCAGGCTCAAGATCATCTACATCGATTCCATTAGGTTGTTGTGTGAAACCACTAAGGAATCGGTTAATTCTCTCTAGGAGACAATCAATGTAGTTTAATATTGTTTGTAGCTCACTGAGCTCTTGGACAACCCTTGCGTGAAGCGCAGTTAGCAGGATATGTGGGTTATTGGTCGGTGGTGGATTCACGTTCTCCATAATGAAGAATAGAATAGTCAGTGAAAATTACAAACAGACATACAAAGAAGAGATAGACTACATGAAAACTAATTTAACGAAAATAAAATCTCACTAAAAAGGATTTGAGCGAGTAGACCTAAGTTAAACAATTGTCGAAACCTAAATATTCCCCACGCAGCGGCACAAAAAACTTGATACGGTCGTCGTAGGAGTTCAACAAGAAGTTTTATAACTCCCTAGGCAGTGTACCTAATCATTGTAATGTATTTTATGCAAGAATTGGGGGTTGTTATCCTTCCCTAGGGGAATAGGTTAGGAAGGCTCGATCAAGATCTAACAGAGATCTACGGGGTTAAGAGAATATTCTTTTTATTTTTTTATTTTATAGAAAGCGGTAAAAATCATTGGTTTGAGAGGTGGGTTTGTTTAACTAATTAAATTAAATATAATCTAATCTACTAGTGATAACTTTAGGATAAAAATATGTATTTACTTAATCGTGTACTACTCCTTAGATTGATTCTCCTAATCCTGTTGCTTTGTCACACTCGTGATGATCTGTGTAAGTATTTCCTAAGTCATGAACGAATTACACGTACCCGACGTCTATTTAATATTCCGTTAAGGCAACGCACAAGTAAGGTAGTATGAAGACTATTACAAAGCCCCTAAGAGTATTTTAAATGCAATTGAAATATCTTAAGAGGGATCAACCATATTAGGGGTAATGTAGTATGAACATTGTTATCGATGGTATCCTTTCTATACACTTGCGTTTCCCTAGATGTCTTCTAAAGCCTAACACGCACATCCATTATAATAAGCAACATTAAAAGGATCTACAATCTAAGTTTCAGACAATCATAAGTAAATACAAAGAAGGGTTTAGCCTAGCATGTTATAAAGAAAGCAAGAACATAAATCAATCAAACAACACATAGACATATTGAATGATTAAAGATAAACAATTTTACTTGATTAAAACATGGATTAAGGTCAGTTACAAAAGGTTTTGAGTCCCTAAAGACGGCCTAAAAGCTTTTACAATGATTAGGGTTCGTCCCATAAAAGTTATACAAAGTTACACACTGAAAACCCTAAAATCGGTTATGTATTTATAAGAAAAGCGTCGCGACGGCGTAAAGTAGTGGTTGCGACACCGTCACCATGTCGAATCATCTAGATCTAATTTAAGTCGGTTGCGTCTTGACGTCGTCGTCAGATCCTCGACGCCGTCACTAGAAAAATTACGACGGCGTCGCTTGAAGCCTGCGACGACGTCTCCACGCTCTGTTTGCATCATTTTTCTAGAGATTTTGGTGTAGGTCCATAGTCTTATTCGTTTCTTCTCCAAATGAGCCCAAAGTCACGTGTATTTCCTCCAAATGCCATCCAAGTGCTAAAAACCTTAAAACAAACGATTAAGCACATAATCTGTGTATATTTGCATGATTTAGGGGGTTAAATGACCCTAAAATACTGTATAAAATGACACCTCATCACAGCTCCTGCTAACAAACTAAAGAATGTGAAAATTGAAGATCACTCTCCTTTGTCTATTGTAATAAAAGAACTGTGAGAGAACTGATCACAAAACTTGTGATCATGGTGAATATATGTCCACTATAAACATGACTCAGCATCTCAAAAGTCAAGGCGGATCTTCTTCAAGATCTAAAACCTCAAGACCATCAAATCCCCTCCCTTCTTACATATATGTGGGTTCAATGATCATCTATCTAATGATTGTATAAACTATCCCATATGTGATATTTATGGAAGTTATGATCATGATACACATGGTCATAACAGAGTCATTTCTCAAAGAAGAGGAATCAAACCAAGAAACCCTCAACATATCAACAAAAGTTGTTAAACTTGTAGTAGCATAGTTCATACCATAACTGATCACAATGACATTGAGTGGTTTAGAAAGGGTGAAGCACTTCAAGCTAAGAAAGTTGAAGCATTCCAATCATCAAATGCTACATGATCTAAGACTCCCACTAAAATATGGGTCTCTAAGCAAAACTAACCATTCTGAACTTATTTGTGTAGTGTGACACCAAGAAGCCCATGTTGTACCTGGACAGTGGATGCTCAAGGTATATGACTAGTGTCAAAAGTTACCTACATAAATATGTGGAACAACTAGGACCTAAGGTGGTATTTGGAGATGACTCTACATGCACCACTGAAGATTATGGTTCTATAAAATGTAATGGTATAGTTTTCATAAAAGTAGCATTTGTAAACGGTCTTAAATACAATCTAGTTAGCATCAGTCAACAATGTGATGCTAAATATATTGTTCAGTTTAATAAGAAAAGAGCAACAATCATCAACTTTAACAAAGAAATTGTCATGATTTCTCCAAGATTAAGAGATGTATATGTTCTTGACATGACATCTTTTGCACAAAAATCTTGTTTTTTTGCCAAAGCCACTGAAAATCTCAACTGGCTTTGGCACAAAAGACTTGCTCAATTAAACTTCAAAACAATTAACCAACTAGCAAAACAAAATCTTGTTATTGATCTTCCCTTACTTGTCTACTCAAAGAATAAACAATGTTTATCATGTAAAAAGGGAAAGCATCATAGAGCTAACTTCAAAACAAAACAAACATCCTCTATCAAGAAATGTCTTCGTCTTCTTCACATAGATTTATTTGGACCTATAACCCCTAGGTCCATTAACCGTGATAAGTATACCCTCGTCATTGTTGATGAGTACTCAAGATACACTTGGGTATACTTCCTAAAGAAGAAAAGTCAAGCACCTAAAACCATTATGTCATTTATCAAAAGAGTTGAAAATCAAAATGACATCAAGTCAAACAACTCAGAATTGATAATGGTACTGAATTCAAAAATAGTATTCTTCAACTTCTGTGATGAAAGAGGTATCTCTCAAAACTTTTCCTCTCCATACACACCTAAAAAAAATTGTGTTACTAAAAGGAAAAAATAGAACTCTCATAGAAGCTGCAAGAACAATGCTTTCAGGATTTTTCTTTTCAAAATAATATTGGACTGAAACTGTAGCTACTGCATGCTATACTCAAAACAGGTCTACTACTGTTAAAAGACATCTCAAAACTCCATATGAAATATTTTGTGGGAGAAATCTAAACATTGACTTCCTTCATAACTTTGGATGTCCAGATTACATCCATAATCATAAAGATTATTTAGGGAAGTTTGATGAAAAAGATGATGATGGTTATTTCCTTAGATACTCACTTGTTTCCAAATCCTTTAGAGTCTTCAACACCAGAAGACAATAAACTAAAGAAACCTATCACATCACATTTGATGAAAGCACTGATGTTATAAAATTCACAAAACCTTCAGATGACAACATCACCGTTGATGAATCTGAAAGATACCTACCTGATGAGTATCTTCATCCATCTGAACCCTCTCAAAGGTATCAAGTCAATAGCAATGCTCTTTCTTTCATAGTTACCTATGAAAGACCTGAACCTGCTGTTATTGAACCTGATGGTTCATCTGATCAAAATGATCAAGCTGATCAAATTGATTAAAATTATCACTCGGCTCAAAATGATGAAATCTTAAATGATGATCAATCTGAGCACTCAAATCATAACAATGATAATCATATCACTAATAACCTCCTAAACACTAAATATGTTCAAACCTCTGAACCACTATCCTCTCCAGCTGAGGATGCTTCAGTTTCAAATACAAATCCAATCCTAACTAATCCCTCTTTATCCATCCCATCCATGGCCTCTCCAACTCCTGAAGACAAATGGTCTCAGGACAAACACATTAAGTTGGTTAATATTATAGGCAATCCAAGAGCTGGAATGCTTAATAGGGCCATGAACAAAGAACTGAGTGCCGCTTCAACTCATGAATGTTTGTTTGTAGACTTTCTATCTGAAGAAGAACCTAAAATGGTTTATAAAGCACTTAAGCATCCTAGATGCGTTGATTCCATGCAAGAGAAACTAAATCAATTTGCCAAAAACAAAGTCTGGATTTTGGTTCCTGCCCCTTATGGAAAAACCATAATTGGCTCATAATGGATATTTAAAAACAAAATGGATGAAACTGGCATTGTAATAAAAAAAAATAAGGCAAGGTTTGTAGCTCAAGGCTACAATTAACAAGAAGGCATAGACTATGATGAATCCTTTGCTCCAGTTGCAAGACTTGAAGAAATTAGGATCTTTCATGCCTTTGCCACTTACATGAACTTCATAATCTATCAAATGGATATGAAAAGTGCTTTCCGAAATGGAAAGATGAAAGAAGAAGTTTATGTTAAACAACCTCCAAGTTTTGAGAGCAGTTAGTTCCCCAACCATGTTTGCAGATTAGACAAAGCCCTTTATGGACTTATGCAAGCTCCAAAAGCATGGTATGAAACCCTCTTAACCTTTCTCACTAAACACAAGTTTGTTAGAGGAAAGATAGACAACACACTGTTTGTCTACAAATCCTAAACTAATGTGATTCTAGTACAAACCTATGTTGATTATATTATTTTTTTGTCCACCAGTACATAATTGTGCAAACAGTTTGCAGAACGGATGACTCAAAAATATGAAATGAGCATTATAGATGTCCTTACCTATTTCCTTAGATTTCAGATTAAACAATCTGAAAAAGGCATCTTAATCAATCAAGAAAAATATGTCAAGGATCTGCTAAAAAAGTATGACATCAATGGTTCATCAGTGAAAACACCAATGGTACCCCCTAATAACTTAGGACTTGATCTCAATGGCAAAGCTGCAAATGAGACTCAGTACAGAGGTATGATTAAATCGCTAATGTACCTAACTACAAGCAGACCTGACATTCAATTCTCTACATGCCTTTATGTAAGATATCAAGCAAATCCTAAGGAATCTCACCTTATTGATGTTTAGAGAATTTTCAGGTACTTGAAAGGTACTCACAATCTTCGTCTTTGGTATCCTAAATGTTTCTATTTTGACCTAAAAGGATACTCTGACTCTGACTATGTTTGATGCAACATGGACAGGAAAAGCACCTCAGGTGAAACATGTGTGCTGGGGTGCTAAGAATGAGCAATTTGTAGCCATGTCTTCAGCTGAAGCTAAATATGTTGCTGCTGCTGGATGTTGTGCCAATATACTATGGATGAAAAGTCAGCTAACTGACTATGACATAATATATGAGAAGCTACCAATAATTTGTGATAACACAAGTGCTATTGAAATTTTAAACAATCCATTTCTCGACTCAAGAACAAAGCATATTGATATCAAATATCACTTTATCAGAGATCATATTCTAAAAGGGGACATTGAATTACATTTCATTCCCACTCAGTATTAACTTGCTGATATCTTCACCAAGCCCCTAGAGAACTAACTTTCAAAAGATTGATTTGTGAACTAGGTATGCAAAACATCGGTGGCTCAAAATCTGAACCCTCAAATAAATCTTCAGATGAAGACTGAAAGGGTCCAACTTTTCAACCAAAACTAAACAAAACTTAACTTCTTAAGTGTCAGTTTAGTTTTTGCTTATTAATCTTTAGCTTTCTTGAGTTAAGAAACTGAGCAATCACTTGTCTCTCTTATGGATTTGATGGAGCATATGTGGATTTTTTGCCTTTTTTGAAGCATTAGTATTGAAAAAAATTCAAGAAATGAAAAAAACTGATTTATTTTCTTCAGATTAGTTTTTACACCCTAGCTAGATCTCTATCTTTAGTTTTCTCAAGTGAAGTAACTAAGCAATCACATATATATCATTCATGGATTTGCATGAGCATGTGTGGCCTTGTCGCCTTTGCTGAAGCATTAATGTTGATAAAGATTACACCATAGTTTTGATCTAACTCTTCAGCTTTCTCAAGTGAAGTAACTGAGCAATAACATATGTCTCATTCATGGAGTTGCATGAGTATGTGTTGTTTTCTCGCCTTAGTTGGAGCATTGGTGTAGAGAAAGATTACCAATATCTGTTCAGCATAACATAACACCAAACCTGAACCAAGTTTAACTTTTCAAAACATCAATCAAAGGGTCAGTTTTAAAAGCAAATGTGATTTTCAAATTTGATATAATTTTCTCTGAATAATTTCTTATCAAAGAAATTATTTACTTTTAATATTATTAATAAAATAGATATCAAAACGTTTGAGGGACCTCGCCACTTTCTCTCATCTACTTTTACAGTTGAATAGACGGCTTTTCACTGTTCTAAGTGCCAGAAGGATGCTTCACTAACCTTCATTAAATGCAAAGTTTAGTCTTCATGCAAAATCAAACCCTAAAACATTCTCACAAATTGTTAACTTCCAAATGGCAGTTAACAATTCCTCAATAAGTTTTTGTAACTTCATCAATCATTTAAACAACTCAACCCAATTAACAATTTACTTTTTACAAACACAAATCACTTATCAAAAACACACACATAAATAATCAAAACAGATTAAAACCTCAAACCCTAACTTAACATAAATGGTAGAATCATCTAACCCACAACAATCACCACCACCAAACAAAGAACAAATCCCACAACAAGATCCACAAGAGCAACAACCAGAAAGCCTCATTCCATTTGAGCTTTCTCCTTAAGTTGGGTTTAATATTGAAGTTTAATATTGAAGATATCATCTTTAATCCCAACAATGAAGTTGCTCTTCTTCACCCTCCACACTTAAACTCATAATACTTTAAGGTTGTTTCAGACTTCATTTCCAAATGTTGCCTTAGAGAGGCATTTGCTAGGTCACTAAATCAATACAAAGAGTATCTGTTAGAGTTTTGGTACACTACCAAAACCCAAAAGAACTCCAAAGTATGGTTCTCAACTCCCATAAGGGGCATCGTTGGAGAAGTAGGGCTCATAACATTCAGAAATGCCATTAGGGAAAACTACTTGTCCTACTCTAATGACTATGTTCCATTGTCATCACTAGAAACTGTTAGAAATTAGTTTGCCATAATAGGGTATAGTAGGGAAAGTGAAGCAAAGGGAACCCTTAGAAAGGGATTTCTCCCTCCTAGGTGGACATTGCTAATGGGCCAAATCATTCAGTGTTTAGGGGGTAAGACTGGTGAGTTTGACCAGATCTCAAACAAGGATGCTATCATTCTATATTGTCTTGTAGATAGAGTAGAAATAGATTTTGCTAAGTTAATTTGGGAAGATTTCCTCAGCAAGCTGAACAAGAAGACTAGGGAAAAGGTTGTCCATTTTCCTAGGTTTTTATCTCTGTTATTGCAACATAAGATGGAAGGTTATGGAAATGATAAAGTAACTCTAAACCCCACTTAAGTCTTTAGTGCTCACAGATGGGGACTGAAGAAAAACTAACTTGAAGGTCCTTCCTTCATAAATCACATGCTGGATATCTACAAAGCTAATGCGCCTGTGTCTTTTAAAGCTCCAAAACCCTCCTTAAAAGCTGAGAAGAAGGTTACCCAATGCACAAAGCCTGGAGCTACATCTAGACGAAGGAAAAAGAAAATTCCTTTTACATATAACCATCCTCAGTCCAAGACAGAGACAATGAATGGTGTCTCCTCTACAAAAGGGGACACTGTATCCCAAATTAGCCGTTCAGTAAAAGAAACCCAGTCCAGCTCGGCCATGAACTCCAAATCTATCCAGCCTTTAGCTTCCATCCATATGGTTGCTGAACTGCATAAAGAGGCACAGCAAGCAACTGGTGGCCTAACATCTTTAGGGGTCACCAGTAAAGAAGGAGCCAACCAGCTCAGTAGTGAACATGATGTTTTAGCAAGTTCCAAAGAGGGAGCTAATTCTGGCCTATCTGCTCCTAAGGATTTAATATCTTATACTACAAATAAAACCAAATCTACTAGCGATGGGTTGAAAACTGCTCACACTAAAATAGGTACCAATTTAGAGTCCAACAAAACTAAAAAGGAGAGCAAAGCTGATAAAGATGTTTCTTTTGGATATGATTTGTTTCACACTTCCCATGATCTCTTCAGCTCAGATGATACAAAGAAAGATATAAAGCTAGAGGATCTATCCAAACTAGTTCAAGATGTGGGGACTAATTTCATGGACATGGACTCACCAAAAGATGATGAACCCATCATAGTTCAAGATGATAGTGATGAAGAGGTTCATGTTGAAAAGGTTCAAACTAAAGAGCCTAAAGAAACTTTAGATGCTTCAGCTTCTCATCCTCCATCTCCAAAGTCAATTCAAATCTAAGAGCTAACAAATCAAGTTCTCTTACTTTAATCACAGAATCATAAGCTGGAGCAACAAAATAACAAAGTTGAAGCTGAAGTTGCCTTCTTTATAACACAACCCTCATATCCAAATGTGATACAGCTCGCTGAGCTTTTGGTAACTTCTTTAAAACCTGAACTGTCACATCTTTTATCTTCACATGACTTTGGTAGCTCATTACCAACTGAGCTGAAAGAACTTTCTTCCAAGTTAAATAAACTAACTAGATAAGTCAAAGAGTTGAAAACGCATGTTTATGACTTGGAGATTGAGTTGTCTGGGGATTTGAAAGAAATTCATGCCAAGCTAAAGACTTTCACTTTAACTATTAAAAGTCTTAACACTCAACTTGCTGAACTGGAGACTCTTTAGTGGGAACTTCTAGCAGAGTTTCAATCTGTATCAACACAAGTTGCATCTATTCAGGCTAAGATCAAAACCTTGGATGCTCTTCCAAGTTTGCTCAACAATGTTACTGAAACCTTGAACAAGTTTGCTCAAGTTTTTGAGTCTACATCAAAGAAAGCTAGAGATCATGGTGTTCCTTTAGCAGGCCTAGTTGGCACTCACCCTGCTGAGGGGGAGAAAAACACCTAACAGATCGAAATCTCTTAGTTGTTTCAAAGGAAAGCTGCCAAAAATGCTGAAAAGGCTAACCTGAACAAACCCATACCAACAACAACACCGGCAACATCAACAATTCCACCAATCATCACAACCACAACAACTCAACTACAATCCCCTTTTCTCCTAAGTCCACCAAAGAGCTCCTCTCAACTTGAGGGGGAGCTAATCAAGAAAGACAAGGGCAAAGTAGCTATGTCTTCAAAGGATGCTAAAGAAGAGATTGCTGAAAGTAATTTTGATGATGATATAATAAATTTGGTTGGTTCCATGGTTGAGTCCTCCAAGAAAAAAAAGATGAAGAAGTTTAACTTTGTCACTGAAGGTGGTGAGCATGTTCATTTCACTAAAGAACAAATCAAAGAACAAAAGAGGATTGAGGAATCTGTCAAAGCTGATGCAGCCAACCAAGAAGTGGAAGCAAGAAAAGAAGAGTGGATTGATCTTCTTGGTGTTGATGAGGTAACAAAGTATTACAAAGCCAAGTTTCAATATGACAAATACCATGACAAAATGCTAAATAAAAGGGCACAGTCAAGAATCACAAACTGTGATGTTTTGACTAGGAAATGCCCAATCACAATGAAGATGTATAAGGAGGATGGTACTGATGAGGTCATTTCTAACTTTAAGGCTAATGATTTACATCTGGGTAAATAGAGAGAGGTAGTGAAAGCTTGTCCAAACAGAACTGGAAAAGGATGTTCCACCATCTATGAACAAATAAATGCAAGAATGGACTATCTCCACAAAACATGGAAATCACCCATTTAATTCGGAGTCTTTCGACCTATATCCGTAATGAATGGTGATCAAACAAGATTAAAGGATCCAAGTCCAAGAACATCAAGCTCGTAATATTCATATCAAAAGTTCACTCAAATAGTCAAGTTTAATCTATTATATCTAAATAGTTCCTAACCAAACATGTTAAACTACTCAACAATCATAAAAGCAACACATTTAACAAGTAGAATAGATCCAAAATTCATATTATAAAAAGATAAAAACATGTTTCTTTACCAAATTTCAAGAGCAAAAGATCCAATATAACAATTTCTTCTTAAAACAAGGATATAACTAATGTCTAGCACCTCCAACTTCTAAAATTACAAAACTTGCTTGCTCTTCTATCCCGAAAAAGATGAAGATGAAGGTTTTACCCTTCAAATCTTCCTAAGAACTTACTCCAACTCGTGGAGAATGATTGAGTGTGTGTTATGAACTGATGATTGTTGTTGTGAATTGATATTTTTCCTACAAATTCGTGCTTCTATTTATAGTGATGATTGGACAATTTAAGAGTTGCATCATTAATGGCATTTTAGTAACTGACACAGAAAGTGCGTAGCACTTGGATAAAAGTGCGCCGCACATCCCTAATAAATGATTTGCATTAAACACGCTGACAAGTGCGCCGCATTTGACAATAAAACCAGCGCACTTGTACCTTTAATATCAATAGTCCCTTTCTAGATCTTTCTTTTGACGATTATTAGTTGTAAATAACCAAATCTCTTGCACGTTAAGTCCTTCCTTCTACTTTTAGTCCTGAAACAATATTTACATAACAAACGACCAATTCTTGCAATATTTATTGCGTTAGCACATATATTTCTCAAATTTCTAAGAGATGTTTTATGTATATTTGGAGCGTTATCAAATCCTCCCATACTTAGCTTATTGCTTGCCCTCAAGCAATCAAAGCGAAAGAATTTTGTTTCATTAGATTAGAAATCATAAGCACAGATAACGCGACAAAGCAACTCACGAAATTTCAGATAAGTTTTATTTTTCACTCACGCTCAATTTAGTGAAATGGGTAAAAAACGGAAGTCATTCAAATGCACAGTCATGAAATATATAAATTACCATAAGCTTGTACTAGGAACTAAACTCCACCGACATGGCGTAAGCACCAGACATTATCTTCAAAAGAGGTTACATACTAGTAAGTTTCGGGTTTGTTTTGTTGAAAAGAGTTTATATTTAAATAATAATCCATCTTATCCGTTATTCCATCGAACTTCTTTGTTTAGGTGATATTCGGACATTCAGACTTCTTCTATCTCTCTTTTCTTTTTTTTTTCTTTTTTTTAGAATAGTCTTGGGGGAACTTGCTTTACCCCCATACTTATGATAAGAACACTTTGCGCAATACTTCGAATGGATAAAATTTCCTATGATTTAATTAATAAGTGATTTCAACAAAGTATTTCATTTATATTTTCCATTTTAATAATACCTCTTAATCAGAAAAATGTTTATATCACGCAAGCGTGATCTTACTGCGGTCTCAAAAAGATTTCATGCACAAGTTCTAGAATTTACAAATCACCGGCACACTCATAATTTTCAACCAATACCACTGTTCCAGAAAAAGCAACAAAGAGCATACATATACATCCGTAACGACGGAATAGACATATATGACTACAATCAAACCCTAACTCAAACAGGCTAAAGGAATCAATTATCTTGGGTATCAAAGATGGATACCCAAAATCTTAAAGTGTAAGGGCGAACCTCACTTTTAATTGATGGCATAATATGCTAGTAACGTTATCTATCTCGATTCAGATTGCTTATGATCATGAAAATTTTAAATTTGTTATTACGGTTTTTTAAATGTTTTCACTTTCTAGGTTATCTTCCCTCCCTCTCATACTTAATATAAGCATTGTCCCTAATGCGAAAGATTATAGAGAAAAGATAAATAGATAAAGTGAAATATACTTTTTGGTATTGCGTATCCTTCAAACCTCTTGCTTACATTTGTTTTTTCATCTCTTTTTCCTGTTTCAAATACACATAAAACAGATGCATAATAATAATTATCCTGATTGATTTATAAGTTTTAAAATATTATTTTTAATGCCAACAAAGGCATTTACATATCATAATAATAATAATAATAATGTTTTTGAAACACGTGTGTCCAAACACACACAATCACATATCTAACTCGTGTCATCCGATACTACTCGTCTTCCTCATCATCATGTTGCTGTTGTGGTGGCTGTTGCGGATAGGACTGCTAGTAGTACTGGTCATACTGGGGATGAGCGTAACCAGGTGGGTTATAAGCACCCTGCAACGAAACAATATAAACTCCTGCCATGTGCTCAAAAACACCCTGGTACCTATCCCAGTGATATGCATGTATGTGCTCCATCTTCTCTATTGCCTCCTGTCTGATCTCCATGCTACCCATGCGCTCATATAAATCCTGCATCGAAGCTCACTGAACTCTCAGAGCTTTCTGGGCGGCAACTCTCGGGACATCATCAACCGGAATCTTAGGAATCAATCTATCCTCAGAGTCGATCAACTCTCTAAGGGTAGTTCTGTCTAAATCTCTGCAGTAAACCAGAGTACTCAGGCTACGCATTGTCTCTTCAGTCAAAACTCTGCTTTTCCTAGCAATCTTCGAAATAAACTGACCACAATAAATCTAACTGTCCTTCTGACTTCCAGCTCCCTTTCTTTTCCTCCATGTTGCAATTACCCAAGCCACATTTGCATACCCATTCTGATGTCTGTCCTCAAACATACTTAACAGCCACAAATCATTCCTCTTAATCTTCTCATATCCAGTCGTCCTCTGACATAATCCATAAGTGATCATTTCATGCAACACTCTAAGAATCGAGAATCTAATGGAAGTGATTGAGCTCCTAGATAAATGTAAGTCCCTATCTATGCTAATCCTTTCCCAATATTCTTTAGCATTAAAGTTTTCATCACTTCTCAAACCTCCTTGAAAATAAGTATCAAAACCTTCTTCCTCCAACTCCTCAGCATGATACAATCTCAATCTCCTAGCAAATTCCTACAAAGTTAGACTATGAGCACGCCCTCCTAGTCTAAAACTGATTATCTTCTTTGATTGTAACTCATCATCCGTACATACTTCATCAAACTCATAAGTAGCATAGAACTCACGGAAAAGTTCTGGGTAAATAGGTTTACAGGTATTAAAAGCCCTTACCCAAGCCAATCAAAAGAATATCTCCTCATCGGAATGAGCTTCCGTTAAACTAATCTTTAAAATTTGATCAATCTCGTCTCCATAACCAATTTTGTGTAATAACTGCCAATCCACAATTTGCGGCGAATAAATGAGTTTTGGGAGCAAAGTTGCCAACCTAGAGTTATAACGAGACTTTGCTTCTCTACTACAACCTCTCCATTCCAAGAATTTGTGGTGAACATCTGGGAGTAATGCTTCTTCGACGGTTTCAACATTTCTAGAGCGTTTGGCACGGGATGTCCCGGCCTCATGATCGTATGTACCTGAAGTCTACACAACACAAATCAACCAAAGACATGATATATAATTAAGTTAGACAAGATTTAGCATTGTTGGTTCTCTCTTGATCAACTTGAAGGCATTCTGTTACTTTTTGTGATAAAATGTGCGGCGCACAAATCCTAAGTGTGGCGGTTTTTCAAATAATCAAGCAAGTGAGGCGGTTTTTAAACCAAAACTAGCGCACTTCCTTCTTTGTTTTAAACAAAACGAGTTTTTAACAATTTTATCTTAATCCAAACATTAATTCCAAATAGTTAAACCTGGATTTATTCAACGGCATCTCTTAATTCTTAATAATAATGCATAATTCTAGTCCTATTCAAATGCTATTGGTATAATTTTAAACTTAATTCATATAAACCCTAAACATACAATTATAATAGATTTGATGATAAGAAATAGAAAAGAATGAAATAAACATACCCTTGCCATGATTAAGAATTTGGTGGATTGGTTTTTAGAATCTTTCCTTTGATTTTGATTGTAAACCCAGCGGTGTCTAAGTTTTTTTTCTTTTGTGTGGTATTTATAATGAATTGAAAACTTCGTTTATAAGTTTTAGTTCCTGAAATAACTAAAAGTGCGACGCACTTCTACTAAGTGCGGCGAACTTGGTTTTTTTAATTAATTATAATAACTAAAACGTAAACTAGTCCACGAAAATCTTCATTCATTAATATCGAGGTTGTCCCCGTATATCAAAGTATAATCCATAATAGATTAAATACAATTTATTTTTATTTAGATATGCATATGACAAAAAGTAAAATTTAAAGTACGATAAACATTCTTTTGGGAGTGCACAAATTCTTCCTCCCTTATTCTTACTTCCAAAGCTTACTCGAAGAACCAGTTTGGTGACATTATGTCACTCAATTTGTGATATTTAGATAATTTTCTCTTTATGGGTTTGGTCACAAAAGCTTGCATGTAGACATTTCCATAGGGGTCGGTCAAACGAATCTCAGTTTTCCAGTGCCCAGTTGCTAACTCAGGATTAGAATAGCATAATTTGTAATCTGGCTTCCATTCAACATCTCTTAGTTTAACAGGGAGTGATCCTAGAAAACTTACAGCCTTTTTCTACACGTTGATTTTTCTAAAGGGGTTTATTACTGACTCGAGAGTTGACAAGGTCATGTTTTCAGCAGGGTTGGTATTGTTTTGGTATTCGATTGGTCTAGAGTTGTGAATTGGTGTTCCCATATCATTCCTCTTAATCACATAGTCTTCTTCGTCATCTGAGTCGCTCTCAGTAATTCTGATTTAGCTACTCTAAAGGTTTGACGAGTATGTCTATCAAAAGTAGTAAATATCATGTTTGGAATATCAATGTTGCCTCCAATCGTATCAAGGAATCTACGACCCATCACGATGGGTGCATCCCGGTCTACAGGTATTTCCAAAATTAAGAACTTGGCAAACAGAGTGGTAAATCCAACTTGACATAGTACATTTACCAACCGACCAGTTACTTCAGCTTCTGTATAGTTAATCATTGTTATGTTCTTATCTTCTTTCATGATATCATCTCTACCCAGCTGTTTGTAGATTTTGTATGGCATGGTGTTAGTGTCAGATCATGTATCAGCGAGAGCGTTTTCATTGATTCGGCCTTCCAACCTAATTAGAAATATAAATGCCCCTGGATCTTTCTTTTCCTTAAGCATCTACCCATTCATTTTTGTCATTGCTTTTTCTTCTTCTAGTTTAATCATTCCATCTAATCTGACTTTGTCAGCCCAGATTTCATCCAACAACTTTCTGTATTTATCATTATAGGCCAATGTTTCTATTACCGACCTCACTTCTTCTAGAATTTCATACCTCATACTGATATTTTGCGCAAGTGCCCTCTTTTCAGCTTCCTCTTGGGTTAAGGGTATTCCAATGAATGAAGATGGTCCAGCGCCATAATTAAAGTACATGATGTTTTCCATTACTTTCTTTTTATTTCTACTTCCCTTGCCCATTTTGCATACCATTGGTGGAAGATTGGTTTCTGTTTATGGTACCTCATCAAAGTCAAAGTCAAGCAACGTTTCCAAGTCATCAAGGTTTGGTTTCCCTTCTTCATCACTGCTTAAAAGAAAAGGGTCAAAGTCAGGTTATATTGTAATAGTGCCTTCCCCGAAGTTTACGATTGCATTGGCAGAACGCAAGAATGATCTTCCAAAAATTAATCCTGGCTCAAATTCGTCCTCTTTGGGATTTATGATGAATTGAACAAAGTAAATTTCCCTACTTAATAATACCATCAACTACTTTTTAATCAACTTCTTTCCCTTCCTAACCTCATACTCAAGATAAAGTTTGACTGCGTAGTCGTTTGAGATTAAGTTATCGATCTTTTCCAAATTAATCTCTCCATCTGATGCATATAAACCATTCACAAAACATTGTGCAATATACCGATCACTATCCTTTTCAGTGTCCATTTTGTGAAAGACCAAAGCTTTAGGTTCTTTCTTTCCTCTACTTCATGTTGTACCTTTGTATTCAGGCGAATCCCAATCTCTTGACCCTTAGTTTTGGTCACTAGAGATCTCAATCACGTCCTTTCCTAGACACATCTTTCCCATACTCGAGTCCATATTACTTTTAAAAAAATATAATATCAAAATAAACATTAGTGGGTTAGTTAGAGTATATATAAGTAACTTCCTACACTTACATAATATTAATAAGCACATAGCAATCTTCAATTCAAACAACCCCTTTGCAAAATATGAGGTTTTTAGCATACTGTTTTGGTTCAGACAGAAAAGTACGACGGTTTTGTAAAAAAGTGCGGCGCACTTTCTGAAAAGTCAATAATCCTTCTTTATTTTCCAGAAATACCGGCGCACTATGGCAAAAGTGCGGCGCACTTCTGGAAATCTTATTTTTAATTTTTATTGTATTCATTATTTGCATAGTTTTATTAAAAAGATTTAATCTATATATCATGGATTTCAGAAGGTATTTATCAGATAAGGAACATAAGCAATCATGTAAAAAATTAACCAAATAAGCTAATAAGAAAATATTTTTTGCTTTTTTCATTTTTAAACACAATTTATAGATAACTTTAACAATTATCAATATTGGAAATATACTCATCATTCAAAAAGTTAAATTACAGATTATGGGGTTCTTTGGGTTTTTAGTTATGGTCAAGTTACTTTAATTCTAACTTCTTTTCTCAATTAACAAGCAAAGTTCGGCGAACTTTGGGCAAGTGTGGCGCACTTTCTAAGGCAGTAACAATAAAATGGTTTCCATTTGCCAGAAAACGGTACGGCGATTTTTTAAAATTTGGGTTGTAACATTAAAAATGACTTTATCGAAAAATGTTTTCAATCCCCGGCAACGGCGCCAAAAACTTTGATGTGTTTCAAAAGCTTTAAATTTATAAGACTAAAAATCCCGAACAATTATATGGAAACACACGGGTAAAGTATAACCCTCCCTTGTAATATTGTATTGTAGGTAAGTCAGGTCGTTCCACAGGAGATTGGCAATTCTAAGATAAAGTCTATAATATCACGAAAAATGATTATCTTATAGATTGTCACGGTTCTAAAGATAATGGTTTAATTCAGTTAAAAGAGATGTTTGGTCAAGGAACAAGAAATATAATAGATAAACTTGAATAGAGGAATGATTCACGGATGTAGTTATAATCAATTTAAAAGTGTTTCGTTGCTTAAAAAGATTGTCTAATGTTCATAATGCAAAACCCTTTCGGCCTTTATTTTTAATTATGAAAATGCTTTAAGTGTAATCCGTGTTTGATGATGAGTACTATAAGCTTGCTAAACCAAGTTCGTTAGACATGTGGTTTGGCGTTAAACCTTTTTGTACTTGGGTTAATTTTTGTTTCCTTAGCCAATTCTCACAAGGCTAAGGTCTAGTTGTCATAGACAAACAACTTGGAAATCACCCATTTAATCCGGAGTCTTTCGACCTATATCCGTAATGAATGGTGATCAAACGAAGATTAAAGGATCCAAGTCCAAGAACATCAAGCTCATAATATTCATATCAAAAGTTCATTCAAATAGTCAAGTTTGATCCATTATATCTAAATAGTTCCTAACCAAACATGTTAAACTACTCAACAATCATAATAGCAACACATTTAACAAGTAGAATAGATCCAAAATTCATATTATAAAAAGATTGAAACATGTTTCTTTACCAAATTTCAAGAGCAAAAGATCCAATATAACAATTTCTTCTTAAAACAAGGATATAACTGATGTCTAGCACCTCCAACTTCTGAAATTACAAAACTTGCTTGCTCTTCTATCCCGAAAAAGATAAAGATGAAGGTTTTACCCTTCAAATCTTCCTAAGAACTTACTCCAACTCTTGGAGAATGATTGAGTGTGTGTTATGAACTGATGATTGTTGTTGTGAATTGATATTTTTCCTCCAAATTCGTGCTTCTATTTATAGTGATGATTGGGCGATTCAAGAGTTGCATCATTGATGGCATTTTCGTAACTGACACAAAAAGTGCGCCGCACTTAGATAAAAGTGAGCCGTACATTCCTAATAAATGATTTGCATTAAACACGCTGACAAATGTGACGCACTTGACAATAAAACCGGCGCACTTGTGCCTTTAATATCAATAGTCCCTTTCTAGATCCTTCTTTTGACAATTATTAGTTGTAAATAACCAAATCTCTTGCACGTTAAGTCCTTCCTTCCACTTTTAGTCTTGAAACAATATTTACATAACAAACGACCAATTCTTGCAATATTTATTGCGTTAGAACATATATTTCTCACATTTCTAAGGGATATTTTATGTATATTTGGAGCATTATCATCTATCATAAGCTTGAAAAATACACAAAACTATACCAACTAAAGTTAAAGTCAAAACAGCTCTTAAAGGCCACATGGGTGACACATACATGTTTAAATTGGTGAATAATCCTAGTAGACACCAATGCTCTAGAAAAAGTGACAAAACCACGTATGCTCATCCAAATCCGTGAACGAGACACATGTGAATGCTCAATTCTTTAACTCGAGCAAGCTAAAGGCTAAAAATTTTTTAAGGGCGGGACAAGACATGGGATGAACATTTAATTGGTAATAAATAAAGTAAACATAAAACAAGTAGTCTAAAATTCACAGACTCATCATCTCTGGCCACCATCCTTCCATTAGATCGAACTTCAAGGTTAGAAAATCTGACCTTCTATAATAATCGGCTAGTATCGGAAGTATATATGTGACGTTCTGCCATTTGATGAAGCAGATGCGTACTAGCCCAACCTTCAGTGAATTAGTTGGTTTATAAACGTACCAACTCAAAGTCTTCAATGAGCATAAAATGAAATAAGTTGGTTTTAAAAGAGATAACCAACACTAATTAAAATAAGACAATGTTAGAGAAGTTTGGAATGAAATACTTCAACTACTACATTTTTTTATAATAATACATGATAGAAACTTCTGTAGCATGTAATAATGATAATCATCCCCCCACTTGAGATAAGCAGTATCAAAAGTAATAGTGATAACGGGGGGTCTTCAATGATCAAAATAATAAGTCTTCTATGAAAGCGAAATTCCTGAACCCATCACTCGAACCATGAATTTCAAGCAACCAGTAACTCCTAAAAGCTGAATTAATAGACTACAGGGTAGGCTAAGGTGTAACTGTGTAATGAAACATACAAAATTAGGGTTAAAACAAAGATTGACTCAACATGTTGTTCTAGGGGTATCTTGCACTCAAAGTGAGTGCAACAGTAGGTTTCAACACGGGAGGTTGACAAGTCGGTGTAATAAGTCGATAAACGCACACTGTAATACACATATGGGCTAATTTTTGGTGTAAATCCTATAATGTTTCCTTCTCAAACTATTTATTCCTATCACTCGATTAGGTCTCGTAATGATGTACATGCCAAGTTCTAAAGTCTACAATACTACCGGCACACTCATATTTGGTGGATTATGTAATAATATATGAATACGAAAATATCAAGCAAACCTCACCAATGGAAATAAAGGGTAAATTATGCTCGGAAAAGATCTATTTTAGTTTTAATAACGAAAAACATGTCAAAAAATTTCAAAAATGGCAAAAAATTTCAAAATAAACTAGAAAAAATAAGGGCAAATATAGGTCAAATGATAATTCTACTCCCATCCCCCCCCCCCCCCACTTGATTTGTACAATGTCCATATTGTACATTAAGGTAATAAAATTTAAAAACAATAGTAGAAATAAAAATGAAAGACTCCCTTGAGTTTTGCTCTGTATAGCGGAGCTACATGATAAGTAGTATCCCTTCTTGAAAATTTTAAGCAAACTTTTATCCCTGAAATCACTTAACAAACCAAATGCATTAAACATTCAAAAATACAAAATATGGAAAACAAAACTCACTTTCGTAGGAATCACGATTGCATTTAGCGTATGCAACAGGCCCTTTAAACCACTCGGTTGCCCGAGTGGATGAGTGAAGTCTCGTGAGGGTTTCCAGAGAACATACCCACAAAGTTCATTTACTAAATGTACATGATTTTTGTGAAATTTCAAATTATTTTTAGAAATAACTTTGTTTGTAGAAGTAAACTACATCGTAGTCAAAGGGTTGAACTATGTCGTAGTTAAGTGAAAAGAAATAAGCTTTAACATCCCAGACCAACTACGACGTAGTTAATGGGTTGGACTACGTCGTAGTTACAAGTTGACAATAAAACATTTGGGACTTAAGCCTAACTACGGTGTAGCTGGGTATCCAACTACACTATAGTTACAGTCTGCAACTATGATTATTCACTTAACCATGAGCCAAGGTGATCTTGATTTCCATCCCCTTGCTGTCAGATCCTGCAAGCAAAGAGAGAAACACATAAAACCAACTAAATTCAAAAATTAGATGAAATAAAAGGAAAGGATACAAGGCGGGTTGTCTCCCGTTAACCACTTTTGTTTATTAACGAGTCTTTAAGTTAGACTCAAACCGGGCTTACGTTGTTTCATGCATACTTGCATGTCCTTATTTGATCTAGTCAATCACCTCTTCATCTCTCATATACTCAATTCCTAAGTGTAAATACCCTTTATAGAATTCTTTGATTTTTTGGTAAGGTTATTTGATGAGGTGTCATTTTTAAACACTTTTTCGAGGTCATTTAACCCCCTAAATCATGTAAATATGCTCAAAATACGTGCTTAATCATTTCTTTTCATGTTATTAGCAGTTGGATGGCATTTGGAGGAAATACACGTGACTTGGGCTCATTTGGGGAAGAAACAGACGAGATTACAACTCTACACCAACATAGTGAAACCCTAGAAGATTCGGCGAAGCGACGGTGTCAGGATTATAAAGCAACACCGTCGTGGTTATTTTCTATATGTACAAACTCATTTTTAGGGTTTTAAGTATAGAACTTGTGGGACACGATAGTTCTTATTATAGTACGATTTGTAGCAGATTTTAGGTCGTTTTTAGAGTCCTCAAAACCCTTTGTAACTACCTAAACTCCATGTTTTGATCAGTGAAGTTCCATTATCTTTTAATCTTTCAATATGTCTATGTGTTGTCAGATTAATTATTGTTCTTCGCTTCTCTTTAACATGCTAGGCTAGATCTTATTATGTTTACTTATGATTGCATGTGAATTAGTTTGTAGATCCTTTTAAGATTGCTTCTTGTTGATAGGTGCGCACGTTAGGCTCTAGAAAACTAGCTTCTTAATTGCTTGCGAAGACATGTAGGGAAACGTGACTGTGTAGAAAGGATTCCATCAGTAACAATCTTTATACTACCTTACCCATCTATGGTTGATCACCTTTTAAGTATTTTAATGCGCGTAATGTACTCTTAGGGGCCTTGTAATAGTCTTCATACTACCTTACTCGTGCGTTGCCGTAACGGAATATTACGTAGACGGCGGGTTCATGTAATTCGTTCATGACTTAGGAAATACTTACACATCGCATCACAGGTGTGACAAAGCAATAGAATTAGGAGAAGCAAACTATAGATCATGCATGATTAAGTAAACACATTTATTTACCTCCACGAGTTTCCACCAAAGTAGTTTAGATTTAATTTAGTTATTTAATTAGCTAAAAACCAAAACCCCTCTCAAACTAGATATTTTACCTGCTTTCTAAAAAATATAAAAACATAAAAATAATCTTCTTTCAACCCCTTAGACCTTAGTTATGTTTAGTTTGAGCCTTCCCAACCTATTCCCCAGAGAACGATAACAACCCTCGATTCTTACCTATACTACACTACAACGGTTAGGTACACTGCCTAGCGAGTTATAAAACTTCTTGTGAGTTTACACAACACCCGCATCAGTGATAAATCCCTCTTGCTTAATCTTCTTCGCTAATCCTTAAGATTGGTGCCATCATGTTATGCCGCGTAACAGTCAACTTACTAAATTTACTAAACGCTCGTGGCATGTTAAAAATGGTCTTATCATTGCCAATTTAAACCAAATTACCCCCTTAGTTAAATCTTCCTCTAATCCTACACATTCCTTAAAGGGCTTTTCAAGCAGGACTTCCATTAACCCTTTTTCTATAAACTCACTTACGTTCTCCAAGATAATGAAATCGATTAAGAAAGTGTGGCATCCTACGAACACGTCTAAGTTTTTCGCCACCCAAACAAAATTGTTTCTAATGTAAACAAGTTCCTGACACATAACCTTGTTGTAACATGCCCTAGACATCACATTGATATGGGAGATTGGATCTATGTAGGGGTTAAAGTTCACAAACCCTATTTTGCAAGTAATATGTAGGTTATAAGGGTTTTGTTGATACATCCTATTTCTGATCCCAAGGAATTGAGGTCTTAATGGTGTGTTAATTCCTTTATTAGGTGTAATTACGGGATCCTGAGCATCCTAAAAATCTTCTATCCCTTATCCTAAATCTTCCAGTCCAATTTACATTTCATTATTGAAGTCCGAGAGTACTCTAAAAGAATCCATATCCAAGCTTGGTAATAAATCATTTTCCTCAAAAAAGTCTCCTAAATCCCAGTTTATATCATCATTCATCAAAAACTCTTCTAGATTTTCTGGTTCTCTAAAATCACCGGGTACCTAAAAATCGTTAATTACACAAACATATGAAACTGATAATAGGGTCATCCCCTCGTTAGCATTGAAAATAACTTTTTCCTTTCCTACTTCTAGAGAAATTTTTCTACCAAAAACGTTAATCCTAGCACGAGCAGTAGCAAGCATGGGTCTTCCTAGAATTATTGGTACCTTGTTATCTTCCACAATGTCAATGATCACAAAATCCACAGGGAAAATGAATTTATCAATTTTAACCAAAATATTTTCAACTATTCCTTTAGTAGATTGCATAGATCTGTCTACCATTTCAATCACCATACTAATTGGTTTAGGGCTTCCAAAACCTAATCGCTTAAACATTAAGAATGGCATGAAACTATTGCTTGCTCTCAAATCCACTAGAGCATTGCTAACAGTTGTAATACCGTTGATGCAGGGGAGGATAATAATTGGGTCCATTTCCTTAGGTGGAAGTGAAACGCCCCTTTTTCGACTCTAAAATTTAATCAAAAATTAAAAGCTTGCGGAAACATAAGACCGAGAATGACCTTGCGTTATTCCTTAATATACTTTTTATAATACATTACAATTAGACCCTTTAAAGTTTCATTATCATAAAATAGACTTTATAAGCTTTCCAACGATATAAGAAACTCGTTCTAACTCATTTCGGTTTGCATTTTACGGCGAAAACAAAAATCTGAAAACTTCAGACCCAACCAGCCGGGCGGCTGGAGGCCAGCCGGACGGCTTGATGTGTATTTTTACAATCTTTAAATTTATAATAACTAGAAATGACGATTTTGACCAAAAACATAACATTCGGGCAAGTAAACCCTATTCGAGTGTAATATAGTATTAGGTAAGTCCAAGTCATTCCACGGAATTTGTAGCAATTCACAGATTGTTTATCAAGAAACAAAGCTAATTGATTGTCACAGATCAAATAGCCTAAACGTGTCTATAAAGCAAGAAAGTAACAAGACATGATCCACATAACATAATAGATATAGATAGAGCAAGACTTTATATAAATAAAACTGATGGTCCTGATTAAACTAAATGGATCTTTGCAGCCTATAAAGGATGATAGCCAGGATGTATAAATACAAATGACTATGTAGAAACAATGACTATGAATACTTTGTGTTAAAGCGGAATCTTAACACAGGTACTAAGAAGAACAATGAACAACTGAATAACAACTTTATTAATGTGTTCTTGAGGATTACAGATTGCTAACTATGATTACTATTTTTTTCTGTATGATCTTGTGTAGAACTGTTATATAACTATGCCTAGGGTTCCTTTTTTATATTAAGGATAACCCTAAAAGGCTTACATATCTTTTTCTAAAATATCTCATAAATATCTTTTAAATATCTTCTCAACGGTACTAACTAACTTTCTACTAACGGTACTAACTAACTAACCGTACTTACTACTCTGTACTGTCGGTACTAAGTATAACTGACAGTACTAACTATTGTACCTATCGTACTAGTTAAGAAAACATATAATCCTAACAAATCCTCCCTTAAACCAAGAAATGTTCAAACTATTTTAACTTCATGTTTCTTCAATCCTTTTAAGCTTCTTTTAAACGCAAGAGGATAGTATACTAAAACATTTCTTTATCATTTCCTTTATCTTGTACCACTATATCCTTCTTTAGCAGCAACCTTGTTTGTAGCAATTCAGCAACAAATCTTTTCAGCTACTCTAGCAACATCTTTTCACCTACAATCCAACTAAGTTGGCTTTGTAGTTTTTGGCAAACTACCAGCCATTAATGGATTTGATGTTCCTTTACCAGTAGCCGTTTGCTCTGGGATAGATAACTCTTCATCTAAGAATATGGTGAGTTAATTACCATACAGTTTTTGGTAAAGTTAAACATCATGGATTTGATTTGTCTTTACCAAATACCGTTTATGTTTTGGACTAGCCATTGCTTATTGCCATCAACATGGTGCATTGATATTACATATAGTTTTTAGCTAAATTATCAGCTATCAACAGATTTGAGTTGTCTTTACCAGAACTGTTTGATCTGGACTAGCCAACTCTACAAGAAGCAAGGTGAGTGAGAACCTACATTTTGCTAAATGTAAACTTAATCGGAATTTTGAGATGTCTTACCTCAAGCCGTTTGCTTGTGGACTAGCCAATTCTTATTGCTTGTTAAGCAGGTGAATTTGATAACCATTTGTTGTGATGGTGGTTAGCCAACACTTAATCCCTTCTCGCTTCCATCAGTCTTATTCTTTAGATTCTAAATCAGCATGTACCTTCTGATAAAATCGTACAATTCCAATGCCATAGTTACTTTTTCTTCAGACTCCAATTTTTGCTTTAGCATTTGCATCAGTTATTTCCTTTTTCAAAGGGATACCTTCTTCTCTATTAACATTGTGATGACTAATCCTCATAAGTCATCAAGTGTGTACCCTGAAAGAACTATGCAGCTTCCAACTGACTACTTTCCATTAATGTTGTGAGTTCCAAAACTCAACTTTTTTCAAATGGATTTGACATTATACTATCAAATCTCCTCAAAGATCTTTATCAAAACATTTAGGAATTTATCTGATATATGTCCATACTTAGTTTATATATAGCATCTAAGTCTTCTCTATCAAACACTGAAAGCACTCTTATCAATGTGCTGAAGGATCTCTTTTGACCATTACTTCTTGTTACCACATTCATATTAATCTCTTCTGATCTTTTAGATTCATCAAACTGTGGTTTGGTGCCAAGATTCTCAGTCTTCCAGTCAATTATTGGATACTTCTTGTCAAGTATTTCATAGTCTACTTCCTTGTCCTCATCTGGAGCTATTGACAAGCACAATCTCAGCTCATCATTCTCTTTCTCAGTGTCAGATGGGTCATCTTGAGAAGTATCTTGTTTGAATCTTCTTTTTCTTGACTTCATCTTTTTCCTTGTACCGTGCTTTCTCTTTCTCTTATTCTCTTCTTCTTTATCCTCTTCCTTGACTTCTTGTTTAGATTCCTGCTTGATCTCTTCTCCTTTGGAGGAATCTTTCTTATTCATTTTATTGATCAGTCTATCATCTTCAACAGACCCAATAGCAATGAAATCTTCATCTGACCTTTTTATCTTTTCATACATTGCTTGTATGTCTTCAAACTTCTTACTCTTCAACTCAGAATGTTTGAAGTTCCCCACATGCTTTAAGTAGGTCATCATCTGATTTCTTAATTGATTCTTGGTTGGAGGTCTGTTTCTGATTGCCTCTGATCTTTGTCTAGCAAGGAATTTTCTCTGAGCAGCAATTGTATCATGAAGGAACTTTGCTCTTTCTTCTATTGTGAACTGCTCTCTTTCTTGCTCTTGAAGCTTCTCAGCAGAATTCTGTCTGCCTCATTTCTTGCTTTATATCATCAAAGTTTTAAGAGAGCATTTCATTTGTTGCTTTTCTTCAGCAGAATCTTGTTTCTTTCTTCTTATGTCCCATTCTTCTTGAATTTTCCTAGCCAATTCTTCATCACTCTCAAGCTGTTTGAATTTCTTCACAGCTTGAGGAATATCATCATCTTCACTTTCAGATTCATCCTCCTCTTCAATCTTCTTCTTCCCTTTGTCTTTTGGATCAATCTTTGGAAGAGGTTTTAATGTGAGAAGTGATCTTGTAGAAGTAGGCCTAGGTCTATCAATTTCTTCAACATCCTTCAACTCTACACCTTTCTCTTTTCCTTAGAAGCAGCTTTGGCTTTACTCATGTTGATGAGAAGTGTAGCTATTGTTTCATCATCACCAAATGTCATAGAAGTGGGTGTTTGAGTGGATGTTTGAGAAGCAATTTCTTCCTTAGTTTGATCTTCAGTACCTTTTATTTGCCCAGCAGTACTTTCAACTTGTTCATCAGTACTAACTTTGGATTCATCAGTACTAACTATTGGTCTGTCAGTACTAACTTTCTCAAAGTCGGTACTAACTGCTTCCTTGTCAGTACTAACTACATCTTCAGCACTAAGTCTATCTTCATCAAACTCCTTGACTTCATCCACCATTTCTCTTGTCCTCCCTTCACTTTGAGCATTTTCTGTTTCCATTTGATCAATTTTATCTTCAGGCATTACATCAAACAGAGGATCTCTGTGAACTTCTGATTCTCCTTTTGCTTTCTTCCTCCCTTGTTTGGATACAGACTTTTTGTGCACCCTTTGTTTCTTGGAGAAGCTCTTCTTTTGCAATGAGATAATCAGATATTCTTTATGATGTTTGATGACAGGTTTAGCTTGCTTCTTGAGCTTTGTGATCTTAGCCTTCAAGAGTTTAATTTCCTTGGCTTGATCTGAAACCTGTTGACATAAAGAGATACAAAGATCATAGACATTTTGGATAGTCATGTCATCCTCATTCCCTGAAGATGCATCATTGGAGAATGATCTCCAAAGATTCTCACCAGTTGGTTCTGGGTTTGAATAAGGATTAATAGGAGTGGTGGAGGTCTGGGTGTTGGTTTGGGGAGTTCTTGGGGATGGTCGGTTGTTGCTCAAAAGGTACCTCACTTGGTTGAGCAGAAGATGAGTCAGGCAGTGACTCATTTGGGACTTCACAAGTGGGAGCAGGAGAGGGTGATGGTTGTTCAACAGATAGTCTCTCTGAGGAAGCACCCTCATCCGTGTTGTTGGTACCAACATAGTATCAAACAAAGGTGAAATTGCTGAGAAATGTTTGCCCTTCTGTAATCATAAAAGAAAAAAACTCACTTTTTTTTTTCTTATAGTTAAACTAATTACAGAAAGTGATCTAAAAGGTACAGATGTATTAGTAATTTTCTACCTAAAAATATAGAAATAAAATAAGGATCATTAAACTCTTCTTAGCCTCTAGATGTCTAAGCATACCATCAAAAATTAATTTAGAAAAATTATACTTTTGATTAGTTGTTAAACAAATTACAGCTGTGGCAATATTTGTAGGAATTTGATCCCAAGAGGTACTTTTGGAACTTAAACAATGATTAATTGTGTGAAATAAAAACCTCCATTGGGGTGAAAACAAAGCTTTATTAAATGTTAACACAGTTAAATCCCCTTCATATCCCATAAGCTAAATAGCATTAAAGATAGCTTGATTTGGCAATGAGTCTATCCCATCAGCATCATCAAAAATAAGATCAGTTCGAATTGATGCTTCCGAGATAGACACAACTTTGCCAGCTATTTTGGCAGTTATGTGCCTAACATTGTTGATTGTTTTGGACTTAGCAAACGTCCAAAACTGTTCAACGAATGTGGTTGAAACAACAGGACTTACAGTGAGCGCATGATAAATATGCCGTTCAAAAAAAAAAAAAAAAAAAAGAGCGCATGATAAATATAACTTCTTTGAAGAAAATCAATGACTTCATGAAACTCGACATTCCCTTCAGTCTTTTCCAAGTATGCGATCATGTTGTGCTTAGGACAGGACTCAAGAGCAGCCATGTTGCTTAGAAGAGAGAGATCGTCGGTAAGAGAGATTAGGGCTTGTAAAGATGAATGACAGTTAGAGAGATTGCTTGAGTAAGTGTGCGATTGAGATGGATTCTTATAGGTTTAGGAGACCTAATTTTAAAGAAAACGTTCCAATTTACACTTTGTACCCTTGGCGGTATTTTTCTCCAACGTCTCTTTAGCGGTACAAACTTTGCCCAGCGGTACTAACTTTGCATGGTCGGTACTAACTTTGTCCAAACAAAGAATGAACAATGTAAGTATCAGGAATGCTTCAGCACCATCAGTAACTCTTCTCAGTGACTCTCTAAATCTTCTTAAAGCGTTGACAAGCATCACTTCTAGCTAAAAACTATATAACTATACAACACTAAAAACTATACAACTATACAACACTAACTAGTTGCTAATATTTCTACTAATAGTAGTACTTACTTCTTAGAGAAAGTTTAAAAGCATACTAAATCTCTAATCTGAAATTGTTTGCTTGAGATGCATACTTCCCTCGTCGATAACCATTACTCACCAATTTACCTGGCACTTTTCGCTCCATTGTTACGCATCCCATTTGTTGTCAAACATGACATAGACACGTCTCATGGTGGGTCGAACCACACCTGCAAATGCTCTTTGGATGGTCTACATAATCTCATGTCTTCAAAATGCTTCACAAGAGAATTCTTACTCTGAATCCAAGCACGAACAACTTGAGCAATCTTCTTACTCTTGAACAACGGCCAACTCTTTCTGGTAATGCAAACAAGAGATTAGGGGTTTCTTGGAACAAGTTTGATTTGCCATAGTGTGTTTTACCTCTTTCATCCATAGATGACCCACTAAAAGTAAAAATTAGTTCACGTTGAGTAGTGTTCATAAGTAGATGTGTGTGAGAGAGATGATATGTTCAGGAGATCCCTTTAACTAATGTAGCTTATGGATTTATCATCCCAATTGAAACAACCAAGAACTGAAATCGGCTAACATCAAATGCCTTGGTTAGTAGATCAGCTACATTGTCATTAGTGTGGATCTTAAGCACCTGTATGAGTTTCTTCTCATAAGCATCTCGTATGAAGTGGTGCCTAATAGCAATATGCTTTGTCTTCGAATGATATACTGGATTCTTTACAATGCAAATGGTGCTTTCATTATCAATGTAGATCTTTGTGTTCATGAAGTTGAACCCATAGTCTAACATTTGATTTTGAATCCATAAAACTTGCCCACAGCAGCTTGCAGCAGCAACATATTCGGCTTCTGTAGTAGAAGTGGCCACAATGGTTTGCTTTTTGCATTGCCAAGTAATGAGTCTCCTGCCAAGAAATTGACAACCTCCTGTTGTGGATTTCCTGTCAAGATTTGCTCCAGCATAATCACTATCTGAGTAGGATTCCAAGTCAAATGAAGACACTCTAGGATACCAAAGGCCCAGTTTGGGTTTGCCCTTTAGGTACCTAAAAATTCTTTTAACAGCACTTAAATGAGAGGTCTTTGGAGTGACTTAAAACCTAGAACAAGCATAGACTGCAAACATAATGCCAGGCCTAGAAGTAGTCACATACATTAAGGAGCCAATCATTGACCTATAGAGATGGACATCAACATCACTGGCTTCCTTATCTTTGACTAAAGGCTTCTGAGTCTCAATTGGTATACTGGCAGTCTTAACACTTGCAAAGTCAAACTTCTTCAGGATTTCAACAACATACTTATCCTGTCTTATAAATATACCTTCTGGTTTCTCTTTGACTTGTAGTCCAAGAAAGAAAGTGAGCTCTCCCATTGAACTCATCTGAAATCTACTCTTCATCAATGCCTCAAACTCATCACACCAAGACTTCTTTGTAGACCCAAAGATGATATCATCCACATAGACTTGAACTAAAATGATATCATGTTTGTCCTTCTTTAGGAAGAGAGTTTTGTCAATTGTCCCTCTTCTGTATCCATTCTTCAACAAGAAAGTGGATAAAGTAGCATACCATGCTTTGGGAGCTTGATGTAACCCATACAGAGCTTTAACCACTTTGTAGACTTTCTCAGGATACTTAGGATCTTGGAAACCTGGTGGTTGAGACACATATACCTCTTCATCAATCTTGCCATAGAGAAAGGCACTTTTCACATCCATCTGATAGACTATAAAGCCCATATACGAGGCAAATGCTAAAAAGATCCTTATGGCTTCAAGCCTAGCCACAGGAGCAAAAACTTCATCATAGTCTATTCCTTCCTCTTGCCTGTGTCCCTGAGCAACCAATCTAGCTTTGTTCCTGACAACCACTCCTCTTTCATCCTTCTTATTTCGGTACACCCACTTTGTACCGATAGCCTTTTTCCCATAAGGCAAATCTACTAGGATCCAAACTTTTTGAATCTCAAACTGCAACAATTCTTCTTGCATAGCATCAACCCAGCTTTCATCTTCAAGAGCTTCTGAAATCTTCTTGGGTTCATGTTGAGATAGAAAACAAGCAAATAAACAATGATGAAAGTCCTTATGATTGTTTCTCCTTTGCTTTTGAACATAACTAACAAAAGCATGAGCTTCAGAACTTTTATTTACTTTGCTTCTTGTTTGTACTGCTGATGTTGGATCTCCTAGAATAAGTGCTGAAGGATGAGAGGGATTAATTCTTGATGTGGGAATAGGACTAACATTCACAACTGTTTCCAAATTTGTGAAGTCAGCCTCTGCACCCTCATCATCATAAGATGAATGTGTAAAGATACCATCAGTAGTATCTTCATGAATATCCTCAAGTTGAGGTATTTCTGAGTCATCTTCTTGGGAATTGGTTGTGTCACAAAGATATAGTCCCTCATTAGGATTGGCAGTACTAACTGGAATGCTAACAGTATTAACAAGGTTAGTACCGCTAGCTTTAGTTGTTGTGCTAACAGTACTAAAAATGTTAGTACTGCTAGACTTAGCAGCTCTAGCCTGAGTAACCAAGTTCTCAGTTTCTTGTTCAAGATTCTTCCTGAGAGCTTCAGCTTCCTCATTAGCTTCCTTTTCTTGCCTTTGAAGCCTTTCAAGATCATCCAGAAAGACTTGTTCTTCCTCTCTTGGACCTCCTCTCTCATTATCTAATTTTGAAGCAGATGAGTTTGTGGAAGAATAGGAATGCCATATTGGCAGTTCAAAGCAGTCTTGATCAGATACATCTTCTTTTTTAGAATCCCCAGCATCAAGTTTGTCTTTTGTGCCTGTATTTTGGTTAGATTCTTGTTGACCTACATGAAGGTTAGCTTGATTCTCTGATCTAACAGAATGATAGTTCATAGAATCAGTTAAATAATCAAGTTCAAAAAGCCAATTTGGTCCTTTCCCTACAACATTGGGTTTGTTCTCTAAGAAGTTTATATGCATGTTTTCTTCAACTCTTTTAGTTACTAAATTGTATACTCTAAAAGCCTTGCTTTGTAGAGAATACCCAACCAAAAATCCATCATCAGATTTTCCAACAAACTTGCCCAAGTGGTCTATGGTGTTCAAGATGGTCACATGCACCCATAGGTCTTATATAACTTATAATGGTGTCTTACCAGTTAAAAAGTTCATAGGGTGTCTTATTATGAGGCTTGGTCACTAATACCCTATTTAGAACATAACAAGCAGTACTAACTGCTTTAGCCCAAAAAGTGTTAGGTAAAAATGAATCTGCAAGCATGGTCCTTGCAGCCTCAATAAGGGTCCTGTTCTTTCTCTCAGCAACTCCATTTTTTGTTGTGGGTTTGGCATTGCTGTATCCCTCTTGATCCCTCATTTAACCCACAGAATTCAATAACTTCCCTTTGTTTTTAAATTCTTCATTCCATCTATCACATCTAATAGTTTTAAACTTTTGATTCAATTGGTTCTCTATTTGTCTTATTATAAAGTCCTTAAGGATTGCACTAGTTTCTTCCTTAGTTCTTTAGAAATTGTCCAACTAAATCTGCTATAAATCATCAGTGATAACCAAAAAATAGGTCTTATTGTTTTACTCCTGACTGTAGTAGGTCCAACATGTCCATATGAAGAAGTTTAGGTGTGACTAATAGAGCTAAACTAAAACTTGGCCTCTTACAAGAAGCTTTGTGTTGCTTTCTTTTGCACAAGCAACACAAGTGTGGTCATTTGAAAAGCTTTGTAGGTAAACTCTGACAAGGTTTACCTTCACAGTCTGTTTAGGTTTTTTGAAATTAACAGGACACAACTCCTATGCCATTTGTTAGATTCATCAGTTGTAGCCTTAGCAATTAAACAAGCCCAAACTCCTAAAGGAAAACATGTTCCTTCTAAATTGAAAAACTATACATATTGTTTGGTCTGGGGGTCTTTAAGTTTAATATTTGATGTTTTATCAGGTAACTTAAACATCAGGAGACAAAACAAGACATTCAGATGTCAGGTTAAACAGAACCTTGTTCTTTTTGTCACACATTTGTCGACACAGGAAATTAGTTTAAAATGCTGAAGTTCTTTCACAAACAGCTTAATCCTATAATCTAACTTACAGTTTTTTATTTTCTCTTTTAACCAGTAATATAGCCTTTATACTCCAAAGGCAACAGGGCCACCATTAAAGTCGTGAAAAGTCAGAAGGTAAAGCCTTGTTCCCTTCATGTGCCTGTGGAGCATCCACTTCAAATAATTCCTTTAATGTTTAGAGAGCTCTATGTGGATTTATCTGCCACATTAATAGAAAGTAGGATTAGTTCTCTCTCTGGACGACCCAAGCTGTTGGGCTTGAGTTGCCTGTGGATCTTTGTAAGTGTGAATGATTTCTAAGATCTTGGATCCACCTTTGTATTTGGAGAGAGAATATTTTTGTTGTTTCATGGTGTTCTCCATTTACAACCTGCTGTGGAAACTTAACAGCAGTTGTCCATGTTTCCCCAACAGTACTAAACTTCTTTTACCTTTTGCAAGTATAAACTTTTTGGTTTGAGAAAAAATTTGTTATTAGTACTGTAGTTTTTTTGACAGGCCTTGATGATGGTGAATGAGTTTTGTTGAAAAACATTTGCGGGTCATAACACCATTCACATGGCTTAACAGTATTAACTTCAGAGTAGTGCTATTAGTACTGGTTTGTCTGTTAAAATTTTGTATTGCAGCTACTATAAAATTGTTTGACCGGCTTGCTTTAGCTAGTATATTAACTGGTTTATTTCCTAGTTTTGTTTGTACTGCTAAAGGTACAAATTGATTTTGTTTATTTACCCTTTGAACATTGTTCCATGTTGGTTTTCCTTTCCCTTGTACCATTACCCTTAGACATAATTTTGTTGTTTAGTTCAAACGTGTTTAGCCAATTTTACATGATTATTAACAATATCTCTATTTAAATGACTAAAACTACCAACAGACAAAACATGCTCTTTCAGTAAATCCATGCCCCAACTCTTTGTTGGTAACCTTAGGTTTTTGACTATGTGTAGACTGATTTTTAACATTTTCCCTAGGAGTTTTTACTTGCTTGTTAGCAAAACTAGGTGTAGGTTGAATAGACACATACTCATCATCATTATCTGATTCATACTCCTCAATGATAGGAGCATCAGACCAGACCTTAGGTTGAACTTCTATATTTGATTCATTGACAACTGGTTCAGACACTAATTCAGAAGGTTCTGTACTAATGTTAGAGTAACAGGTATCAAGTTCTTGTTTGGGTTTCAGATTCACCTGGTTGAGTCTTTTGTATGACCATAGTATATTGTGAGTCATCTATTTCAATATCAGTTCCAGAGGAGGGCATTTAATTCCTATCATTGGTGGGGGTACTGCTTGCATTTCACATGTTTAACAAGCCATTTTATGCAAAGGTGGATTTTCAAAATCACTTTTATTGATCTAAAAGACACTTTGGAAAAAACTGTTTTCATAAACTCAAAATCCCACCTATATCTGTAAGCCCATACCCGAGCCCAATTTATCACTTGCCACTCATAGCGATAATTTACAATTTTACCACGATTTTTTGAAGAATTGCTTCCATTTGTCTCTATTACTTCTAAATCATCTTTTTCTTTTTGAGCTTTTGCCAACAATTTCTTAAGGTATGTTTAGAAACATCTGTTTTATCTTATAATCTATTTTATTAAATTTGATTTTTTGGTTCATACCAAAGTTGACCTTGTTGATGGGCAACTATATGTTGCTTCAACTTCTTATGGACCTTGAGTATAAGCCTTTATTTTCTTACGCTTAGCAATCAACTAAGTTGCTCTCTCTGAGCATCATATAGTATTTTAGATTAAGAATAAGACTTTTTCAATCATTTGAACAGGAAGTTACCTGTGTGTCCTGTTCATTGGCTGTTGCTAGCCATATTGAAAGCATAATTTTAATCATTTCTGATTGAGTTGTCCCAGTAACACTTTCTCCATCAACGGTCACCAATGCTTTAGACGCTTCTTTCTTTCCAGGTTGTCTCCACATCTTTATTTTCCAGTTAAGTATTTCCATCTATCTCCTCCTGTGTTCTTCTTTGTTCTACACTCTCTTGCAAATGCCCTGTTTTGTGCAGTTTTTGTAGCATTCCACCTTGGTTTTATCAAAAACCAAAAGGTTCTTTTGCATCCAAAACTGTAGCTTTCTACCAGTCTTCTTGTAGAACTTCTTTATTCTCATGGAGAATTCATTGCTAATGGCTCATTTTAAGTCCATTTATTCAAGTCATATTCTTCAACCTGGTTAAGTCTCATGATCCAGTTGAGACAAAACTTGATTGCTTGCAAGCATGGATTTGATGATGTTGTTCATGCTTTGAATTATGACCGGAAGAAGTATTGAAATATCATAAGCAGGGGTACTAACATCATTTGTACTGTTGGTTGTTGTCAGAAACAAAAATGCTTACATTTTGCATGTTGGAAGATGATGACAGTAGTAGAGCCTTTTACATCATTTTCAAAGCTCTTAGTTTGTTGTAAAGTCATCATAACTGAGACGTCCCATACCTGGTTCTGTTCCTCATAATTAAGGACAACTTGTAAAACCAAAGCTGAAGGTTTTTTAGTGATCTTAGAACAAAATTTCTGATTTGCATCTTCAGTGAGATACACCTGCTCCATGAATCTCTAACTGACTTGAAGGACTTTGGATCTCTCATTAGCCTTTGTGAATTCATCTGTGTTGGATACAGTGATTCCTTCAAACTGTTGCTTTCAAGATGTACTTCTATATCTTTTTGATTCCATCAATTTCCATCAAATCTGGAATTTGATGGCATTCCAATCATTTTCTTTTCGCATCAGTCATCTTATGGAATTTAGCTAGATGATCTTCTGTATGGCCCATTAGCAAGGTAGTCCTAGCTTTTCTTTCTCTTTCTCTGGCCACTATTTCTTCTCCTGTTTTAGGAGGCAAAATTTTAATTTGTCCTGATGTATCTCCCTTTTTAAGAATAGGCAGTTTGATGGTTGATACTGTATGAGGAGTTTGTTGTGTTGGTGTTTGTTGTGTTGATGGTGGAGGTGGTGGTGGTGGATTTTCATCTTGTGTTCCCACGACTTGTTAGTTTTTGTGGGTTGGGAGATGAAATAAACTGGTTTTATCTATTCTTCTTATTCAGAGTTTCTCAAAGCTCTAATACCACTTGAAGGTCCTGATAAACTGAATGGATCTTTACAGCCTATAAAGGATGATAGCCAGGATGTATAAATACAAATGACTATGTAGAAACAATGACTATGAATACTATGTGTTAATGCGGAATCTTAACACAAGTACTAAGAAGAACAATGAACAACTGAATAACAACTTTATTAATGTGTTCTTGAGGATTACAGATTGCTAACTATGATTACTATGTGATCTCTATGATCTTGTGTATAACTATATTTACTAACTATGCCTAGGGTTCCTTTTATATATCAAGGATAACCCTAAAAAGGTATTACATGGACGTAAGAAACGCGAGAAACGGGTTTAAAACGGGAAAATTATGCTAGTTTTACTAAAACGATAATTATAAACATTTTCACTCTATAACAACGATTTCTAAATTACAAATAGACGGTGATGAAGCTATATAGAATTATATGTGGTTATCAAAGTACTATATTACTAGGGAGTTTCATAATGAGGCCTCTTCGGGGTGGCGTATCGACGAGTTGTTGGATTTACGATTTAAAGTGTCATAGCTCCTCATACGTCACTACATGACCTCTTAAATTATGATAGCCCGAACGATAGTATAATGTAACTAACATAGACTTATATATGATGTTAGTTAATCTAAGCGATTAGTGCTTATACGACCTATGTTAATTTAGGTTGCATTCGATCATTTACGTGACGCGCTATCTGTGATATTTGGATTATTAGTAACTCAAGGTGAGTTCATAGCCCCACATTTTTACGATTTCAATGATTTATATCTTTGGGTTGGAAACATGCTTTGTTTTATAAATTGGACGCAAGTGTATATTTTATATTGATTACATGTTTCCCTAAGTAGCGATAACCCAAGTTAAGCCCATTATCATGAACTGTCAATTGCATAGATGTAGTTGTGAATTACATTATGTGAGCGCGAATCTTATGAATAGATCTATTTGGGATTGACCTCCCCGTTCGGGTGATTAGCTATCACCGGGAACGAACGTTATAGCATGTCGGATTTGGGATGTTTAGGGTTGAACATTTGATCGGGCAGAATAGCAATATTTATTATTGCGAATATAATTGTCGAGCTTCAGTGTCATGAGCTTAGGAAAACGTAATTGGATTTTGTGATGTCTGCATCTATTGCATTATCACGTGGAAAGTATTGCGGTCCTGCATATTATAATTTACTAACCTATGAATTCACCAACATTTTTGTTGACGTTTTAAAGCAATGTTTTCAAGTGGTCAATAGGCACGAGGTGCCAGGGATACATTGGTGACACTTTTGGTTATCACGCTAAAGATTTAGATGTAATATGTTTTAGGAAATGTATTGTCAATCTTTGTAATATCAAACACTAAACAAGTAAAGCTGCATACTTTATGTAACAAGTCTTTTATCAAATCGGATGTATCATTTTAAACGACTTTTTGTCGTTCTTATATATCTTGTGCTATTGATTTGAGAAGTAACACGCCCTGGATATCCTTATTCTGTTGCGACCAAATTTGGGGGTGTGACATTAGCTACTTTGATTGTTCCTCCAGGATGAAAACGGATGTCGCCATTCGGCTAGAGTCTTCAATCTTTTCGCTACTCTTTACATCCTTGAGTCGACACGTCGCGGAGTAAGGGTCACTACACCTGACCGTGGGTCAAGTATCGTATAGTGTCTTATCCTAATCTTTGACGATTATGGTATATTACAAACTACACTATCACTACTATCCATAGCGGGGAAAAAAGAACTTTCTTCACGGCCATCGGTTGATACAACAATAACAACCCACATTTGATGTAGGAGAAGTCTTCTCCCTTTCTCACTTTCAACCTTCTTCACTTCTGACTACCGGTCTATATTACTAGGACCTAGACCTTATTACGTTTCTAGACACACTAATTTCGGACAAATACAATCGGCATTTTCTCTCTGAAATGACTCGGTCAAAACGACTAACATGAGACTCTCTCCTTGTAGTTAATTACTTTGTTCAGGGCAATTCAGAGATCTTATTGCATGATCATCAGTGGTGGATAGTGGTTGCCCTCTAAGCATATGACTGGCAACAAATATTATCTACAGACTATGAATTACAATAGAGGCTTTGTGCTTTTGGAAGTGATACCAAGGAGGTAAAATAACGGGTAAAGGTAAAATCAGAACCGCTAATTTAGACTTTGATGATGTTTACTTTGTAGATGAACTTAAGTTTAACCTTTTCTCTGTCTCACAAATGTGTGACAAGAAAAATAGTGACCAATTTACCGAAGTCCCTGAAAATGCCATTATCCTGTCTCCTAGCTTTAAGGCTTATTTTATGAAATACAAGAAGTACTTAATCTCCAAAAAGGGAACAAAAAATTATTGATTTATAGCTATGGACATAAAAACATAATTTCCTCTGGGCGTGTATATCTTATTTAAATGCAAATGCAACAGCAGAAGATTCTAAATTATGCACAGGAGATTAGTTCATGTGAATTATTCAAAAATATAAACAAACTTTGTTAATTCACCATAATAGAGGTTACCTTCAAAAGTTTTTGTGAATGACCACACTTGTGTTGCCTGCAAGAAGGGTAAGCAACACAATTCATCCTGTAAGGCCAAGTTAGAAAGAATCATCAGAAATCCCCTAGAATTACTTCATATGGACTTATTTGGACCTGTCTCTGTAGAAAGTATTAACCAAGAAAAGGTACTGCTTGAGGTTGTGACTGATGATTAGCAGCAGAATTAGTTGGGTATTTTTTCTTAGTCTACTATGGATAAACATCTGAAATCCTGTTGTACATTTATCATACCTTAGAAAACCAATTAATAATTATGTTAAATCATTAATGTGATAATGGAACAGCGTTTTTAAGAACAATGGGCTATGGAATGAAATATGTGCTAAGAAAGGAATAAAAAAGGAGTATTAGTGTTGCTTAGAACTCCACAGCAAAAGGGGTGTTGCAAAAGGAAAAAATCAGGACCGCTAATTGAGGCACCTCGAACTAAGTACCAGAAATTATATTTACCAATCCCATTTTGGGCAGAGGCAGTAAATAAAGCCTGCTATGTAACTGAATAGGGTAATAAGTGACCAAACCTCAAAATAAGACATCTTATGAACCATTAATAGGTAACTCACCTAGTATTAGTTTTATGAGACCTTTTGGGTGCCCTTTAACCATTTTAAACACCTTAGATTCCTTGGGCAAATTTGATAGGAAATCTGATGAAGGTTATTATTGCTATGGAATACTCTACCACAATAAAGCCTTTATAGTAAACAACAAAAGGCCCAAAAGTGTAAGAAGAGTAATCTGCACTCAATTTCTTTGAAGTCAACCAAATGTGACATGACCTGGTCCTAATTGGATGTTTGATCTTGAATTTCTCACCAATTCAATGAACTATATTTCTGTTAGTGTAGAAAATCAGGTTAATGTGGATGCATGTACACAAGATTCTTAAGTAGCAGTTCAGCAGGACAAGAAAAGACATTACACAGGAATACATACAGCTTCCACTACAACCTCATAGGACAAGGATTCCAGTAGAAGATGTTGCTCTAGCTGCACATGAAAAACCTTCTGAAATTTCTCCTAAAGACAATGATGTACAGGATTCAGAAGATGTTGCTGACAAGGAAGGACAACATCAGATGAACAAGTCCTTACATAGATAACTTGAAGAAGATGATTGCTCCAAGAAAGTGATGCTAAAGCTCTGATGAAGCCACATGAGACAACTTTGAAGAATAAAAATAGTAGTATTCATCTCAAAAGAGGGCAGCTCAAACTACTAGTATTAACAAACTTAGTACTGGTAGGTCATCTATTAGTACTACTACCATGCCATATGTTAGTGTTGCTAGTACTCCCACGGGTGCAAATGCTGGTGAATCATCATTTGTCTATCTTGGAGGAAAAATATCTATTGATGCATCTACTCTCCCTAATGCTGATTTACCCATTGATTCAAATATGCCTGATTTAGAAGATGACTCTGATCCATTTTCAAGTGATGGCATATTCAATGGAGCCTATGAGAAGATAAGAGGGTGTATGGTTTTTTTTTTTTGTTTGATTTTAAACAATATGATACACCATTAATGTCAGTCCTATTCCGACACTCAGAATTCATAAAAATCATCCAAAAGATAAAATTCTAGGAGATCCTAAGTCAGCAGTTCAAACAAGAGGAAAGATTCAAAAGGCTTCTTCAGCACAACAAGCATTTGTCAGCTACATCTCCAAACATAATAGAACTAATCACAAAGATCATCATAATTGTTTGTTAGCATGTTTTCTCTCCCAAGAAGAACCCAAAAACATATCATAAGCCTTACAAAATGAAAGCTGGGTAGAAGAAAGCTAAACCTGTTATACACATCACAAAGCTTGGATGAAGAGTGTATCCATGAAGCAAAGATTGGCAGGAAAGAAATCATTGAAGAAAAAGTGGATGCAAAAGGAGTCTGTATCCAAACAGGGGAGGAAATCTGCCAAATCTACTCCAACTGCACACACAGATCAAGTTTTTGATGATGTGGATGTTAATGATGCAATGGATTATATGGAGACAGATGCTTACATGCAAAAGGGAGTTAGTACTGAAGATCAAGTTAGTACCGTCAAGCCAGATGAAGGTACTGACAAGCCAAAAGTTAGTACTGACAAGCCTGAAGTTAGTACCGCTAAGCCAAAAGAAGTAGAAGTTAGTACCGACAAGCTTGATGAAGGTACTGCTGAGCCAAAAGATGGAACTTCAGATGAAAGTACTGCTCCTACAACTGTTTTCAGAGATGATGAGACCATTGCTGAGTTTTTGGTATCTATGAGCCAAAATAAGGCTAAACAAAAAGGTGTTGAGATCAAAGATGCTGAAGATTCAGATAGACCAAGGGCTACATCAACAAGATCAGTACTTACATTGAAGCCTCTTCCTAAAATTGATCCTAAAGACAAAGGCAAGAAAGTACTTGAGGAAGAAGCTGAGTCAGATGCTGAGTCAGAGGGAGTTGATGAAGCTGAAAGAAAGTTTGATCAGCTTGCTAAGGATGAAGAAATAGCCAGAAAGGTGCAAGAGGATTGGGAAGCAGAAGAGGAAATGAAAAAGTTAGCTGAGGAAGAAGCTACAAAGGCTGCTCTTATACAAGATTTTGATGATATTCAGGCTAGAATTGAAGTTGATAGACTTCTAGCTGCAAGGCTTCAAGAGGAAGAGAGAGAAACATTTACAGTTGAAGAGAGAGCCAAATTTCTTTATGATACCATTGCTGCTCAAAGGAGGTTCTTTGCTCAACAAAGAGATGCTGCAATCAGAAGCAGACCACCAATAAGAACTCAGCTAAGAAACCAAATGATGACCTATTTGAAGCATGTAGGAGGAAAGAAGCATGCTGATTTGAAGAACAAGAACTTTGAAGAAATACAAGTTATGTATAAAAAGGTTAAAAGGTCTAATAAAAACTTTATTGCTATTGGTTCTGCTGAGGATGAGAGACAGATTAAGGAGATGAATGAAGAATCTAAAGACCCTAAAAAGAAGAGATTAAAGAAGAGGGTTGTCAATGAAACTCCAAGGGAAGAAGATACAGCAAAGGTACCTGCAGAACAAGAAGTGACAGAGCAGGGTACAAAGAAAAGAAAGAGTGGTCATGTGAAGATGATTGCTAGGAAAAGGCCAAGACCACAGCCAGATGATGATTGTGATGATGAACACAGAAAATGTCTAAGAATTGTTACATTTGATAGTATCATAGATAGTGAGATTATGGAGACAAAATCTTTTGTTTCTAAGTTGCACAAGGTTTCATCACCAGATGGGGATTACCTTGTTGTCTACAGAGCTAATGGGCACTTCAGGGCATTTAACTATCTAATTGAGGTACTACATATTTTTGATAGGCAGGATTTGTTTCATTTATATGATTTGGTGATGAAGTAATACTCAGAAATCACACCAGAAGGTATTAAGTTGATTCTTTGGGGAGACTTGAAGATTATGATGGAATCCTCAACAGAAGAAAATGATCAAGGTGATTTCTGGAACAATCAACAAGAATGGGAGATTGTTAGATGGAGACTGTATGAAGCTTGTGGAGTTTGCATACTAGAGCTTAAGGATGGGACAGTCATCTACATGCTAGTTGAAAGAAGGTACCCTCTCTCCAAGGAATTGTTGCAAAGAATGCTTGATTTGGGATTGGAGGTTGAAGAGGAAAGTACTGCTGCACTACATTTGGTAAGATTCATTAAGCAACAGCTTAATGAAGAGTAATGCTGGGAATGGAAGTGAGAAGGGTTTGGGTGTTGGCTAACCACCACACAACAAATGGTCTTCAATTCACCATGTCTAACAGACATCAAGAATTGACTAGTCCAGAAGCAAACGGCTTCTGGTAAAGACTTCTCAAATCCGTTTATGGTTGACAATTTACCAAAAATTGTATGGTTCTCAACTCACCTTGCTTCACAGTATTATTAAGCCCAGCTTAATAAGAGTAATGATGTGAATGGAAATTTAAGTGAGGTTATATAAGGGTTTTTGAGTGTTGGTAACCACCCACAATCAAATGGTATCTCTCCTCCTTTCCTTCTTCAATTACCATTTAACAGACATCAAGAATTGACTAGTCCAGAAGCAAACAGCTTTGGTAAAGAACTTCTCGGAATCCGTTTTTGTATGATAATTTACAAAATTATATGGTTCTCAACCTCACCTTGTTCACAGTAAAGAGTTGGCTAGTCAGGATCAAGCAGTTCCTAGTAAAGACTAATCAAATCTTGATAATAGTGATAGTTTGCTAAAAATATTATGGATATCAGTGCCACCATTGTTATGGAAATGAAAGCTATTGACTAGTCCAAAAGAAACGGTCTTTCTTTGGTAAAAGATAAATCAATTCCCGATGTGTGATAGTTGATAGTTTACTCAAAAAATATAAGGGTTATACAATGCACCTTGTTGTTTAAATGAAGGAACCAAATTAGATCATTAATAAAACTTAGTTATACAGAACAAACGACTACTGGTAAGGAATATCAAATCTGTTATGGCCTAGGTAGTTTGCCAAAAATAAAAGCCAAATTAGTTGGATGTTGCCTGTGATGTTGTAGAAGATATGTTGCTGATAAAATTGCGATAGCCTGAAGATGTCAAAATTATACAAAGACAGATCAAGATTTGCCAGAGTTGTTTGGTATATCCTCTGGTCTACAAGATGTGTACACTAAAGAAACAGAAGTTAAACAAGTTCAACAAGTTCAACAATTATATTTAGGGGTGGATTGTTGGGAATTATCATTCCTAATAACTTAGTACCGTTTAGTTATTTTCGTAAGTATCCGCCTAGTTGATAATTTGTACTACAGACAAAATTGTTAGTAAATGATAGATGTTGTACGTTTATGGATATGATGAGTTATCTTAGGAAAAGATATGCATAATATTATATACGCATTTCTGTAAGCCCATTTAGAGTTTACTTAAGTCGTATAAAAGGAACCTAGGCATAGTTAGTACGATATATTTCTACACAGATCAATAGAACCACTAGGGGGATGCGGATTAGCAATCATAGTCTTTGTTAATCTGATAACCTAGGCAGAATTTTTTTTTTATTTCTTTTTTTTTTTTTTTTATTTTTTCTTTTTTTTTTTTTTTTATTTTTTTCAAGTGATTTATTTCAAGTGATAATATAACGTTGTTTTGTGATTCTTAATATTGTTCATCTTAGCATTATTGAATTAGTTTCCGCATAAAAAAAATCAATATGTTAAAATCAGTGTTTCTTGTATTGTTGCTTTAGAATTATCTAACGGGAACAAACCCTTTACAAGCTAAAGGTTAAGTCTATTCATGTTAAAGTGAACTTTAAACCTCTCGACACAAAATAGTTTGATAAGAGTAGGCAACAGTACTAGTTTTGTAAAAGATCACGATGGTTTATGGTAAGTAGTTCATCTAAGATGACATCGACATAGTTCATTAATTGAAGCGGAAATAGTTTTTAGAATCACGCACCACACATGACCTCTGAGTTGACAATGACATCCCGCGAAAGGCGATGTTTAGTTCCTAGTTTTGGGAGCGGTTGCAACAACGAAACTAGGTTTGTTATGACAGTTGACTACACCTGGGTTTGTACTGGCGGTATAGCCCAGGACAGAGTAATATATGAACGATCGTAAAATACGTATTGGTATAAGTGACTCACAAACGCTCATTCGATTTCATCAGATGAATAGACTAGAGAAATGTGTTTTTTGAGGATATGTTGTTCTCGTAGCTTCTGCCTATTGCTAGCTATATAGTTACACGGATATGGGATGTTAGTTTCTTCATCTTTCTGAAAGCGCCACGTATGCTGCTATCGACTACACTGAATTGTGTATCCATTCGCTACTATCCTCGCATCACGCAAACATAACCTGTCTGCTGAATCTCATAACTGACATGCTCTTTTACCCTCTCGCTAAAAGAATCGGGAAAGAACAAAAATACTCACTACAAAGTGTGGTTTATTTGAAAAGTGATAAAGAGAGAGTCTATGCTCTTTTTTCCTAGAAATAAGATAATGGAGTAATAGGGGTTTAAACAGATGAGCTTGCAACCTGTTTTTTCTATAAATCAATTAACGCCGCAAAAGCGGGGTGTAATTGAAGCTAACCTAACTATGTCTTACTAACGACACAACACTAGAATATATAAGTATAAGGACCTAGTATGGGGTTAACTTTAAATTACTCGTTATAACGGACGCAATAGAATAGAGTACAATAATAACATGCAGAACAACATACGCAACCTCTAAAGTATCAAAACGAGAACTTTAGCAAATTTCAATAATTGGATTGTGCGAGACAAAAAAACTAACGCGCTTTGGGCCCATCGCTACATCATTGCTGACTATGACTGATCTTGTGCCCCTATATATTAACTACACACCCCAAATCGAAAAGCTTTTGACTTGTATATAAATGGGTTTTTTGGCATTGTGTTTCTCAACCGATTTTAGAGTAATGATAAAGCTAATACTCAGATAATGTTGAGAATTGCTTACCTTATAACGAACCTACAAATGTGATGTTGGATGTGATTTTAGTTACCATTTTTAATGCTCATTCAAGGCATGGCAAATTCAAACGAGCACAGCCAACGAAGGCCTGTATAGCATCCCATAAGTATCCATACTTGTGTAAAAGCGCAAATAGCATCACTTATTTATTTTCCATAAAGAATCACACAGTGTCAGAAACGCGAACGTTTGCGACTTTGTTTGTGAGAGGGAAATCTAATGATTTACATCAAATTCTAATTATTAAGAATGGAGTGTATGATGAGAGTTAATGTTTCCACTTATACCTAATCTAATAGATTTAGTATATTTACGACCAACTTGGTGGTGGCCTGTCAAAGGCATGGAATTTCACCTGGGGCACATGCTTCCCTGTTAAGCCCTTCACAAATTGCCGCCTATAATCGTCTTTCGAGGGTTTGGTTTAGGAGCGCCGTTCTCTATAACCGTTGGATGATGCTCCGCGTTGTAGCAAAATTGTTACAAAAAATTATAAACAGCCATTTGAAACTTAAGAAGAAAAGTTAAAAGAGGCATTAAATCTATTAAAAGCGGTCTAACAGTTATGTCGAGAAAAAATGGCGTGAGAATGTATTCATAGACATCGTTACAGTCACTTGGTTTTTCTGCTGGGAGAAATACCATTGAATGGGAGCCATCTCTGTTGAATTATAATAATCCGTGATACGTTCATTATGCATTGTTGATAAAGTGTGCCCGGTGATTTTTTTACGTTATTCTAATTCCGGAAAGGAGTTAGTTGGGCAGTTAGCCGACTCCGCTTACCAAAAATAAGAATATAAACAAAGACGACTAGAACAAGAGAAGTTTTTTTGTAACAAAACTAACGATTTACATAGTGGACTGATAAAAATACATTTTCACCTGTGTTTGCCTCCCAAACATTTGGCGTCCTTTGTATATTGAATCATTCAGAACAAAAAATTCGGAATCATTTGAAGCGTGTGGAATTTATGTTAAAACATTTTCTTTGATTATCCGCTTTTTCAGGGGTTTAGATTGACGCATCAAAACAAATCTACGGAAACTAAGAAATTAAATATCTAACTTAAGTTATAAGAATTTATTGGAAAAAAAAATAAGTTTTATGCAATAAGAAAAATACATAGCCTGCCAAACTATTCTTTAAATGCACGAAGAGCTGCAATATCATCCTGGTTACATGTAATTCTCTCATATCGCATTGCAAGTAGCTTCCTGGAAAATACATTCACCGGTGATGAATCAACAACGATGGGCTGTCCTGCAAGATTTATCCCTCATGTCACAACGATGTCTATGCATTCTTGCCCCAATAAAAAGCAATAACATTTTATGAAAAAGAAAAAAAATAGCCTAGCAACCTTAGTTCCTCTAATTTTAGATCGGAAAATGCCCCCGGGATGTCGATAAATGTGATAATAGGGAACCCATAGTCGTCTGCGTATTACATCATTATTAAAGCCTTACGAAAACTGTAAAGAAATAAACAAAGGGTAACTCAAAACGTAGCAGATAAACCAAGACCAGACTAATTTACACAAATGTAGATAACTGATTATATCTTACTATATATGAAGTTCCAAACAAAGGATTTCTTATTATTAATATCCACAACTTATTTCGCATGCAAACAATCACATACCTTCATTTCCAATAGTCATTTCCAATCATAGCTTAAATTTGAAATCCTATAAAGCAGTAAACAATAAGTGATCTTCAGTTATAAAATTTTCTCTTCATTCAGGCATTTAATCAAGCATTTAGTATGCATATAATATTATAACTTACATAAAGCACTATTACATGATGAATATCATGTATACACTAATTAAATATTTCGTTTAACTAAACATAAGAGTTAACTTCAAAATTAAAAACAAAACAAAAAGCCTAACTTTATAATACTGAGAAAAAAGAAAATTGAAAGAAAAAAAATCTTACCAATTCATATGCTTGGTTGATTTCATTATACACAGTTGGATCGATTTTGTTTGTAGATCTATGTAGTTTTCTCTAGCCGTTATTTTTGTGTGAGATTTTTTGTTTGAGATCCGAATGGTGTGGACGGAGACACAAAATAATCAAATTGATCTATAAAAAAACACAGAAATAATCAAATCGTTGATTAGATTGGGGATTTTTTATTTTTGGGTTCGTTTGGTTAATTCAAAGATGAATGATTAGAGTTATGGGATCAATCGGTGTTTATTAATCAATTTGAACCAATAACTTTTGTTCACAGATCTAGGGATAGAGATTGATTCAAGGTGGAGAGGTTGTGTAGTTGATTAAAAAATGTAGATGTATACGGGTTTGAATTCAAAGAGGGATGATATCAAGAAGAGAGGTATGTTTTTTGTTTTCCATTAAATGCTGGCAAGATTAAATAATTCACAGCCGTTGATTATTTTTCAATTTACAGGTGTCATTTTCTCAATTTTTTGCTTCAAGATCAAAGAATCAAAAACTTTCTTTTATATAGGTTATATAGATAGATAGATAGATAGATAACACCCGATTCAATTAATTGTCGGATATTGTGTTCAAATATTAATTGTAAAATGTTAAAACCTTAAACATACAAGAAATAAAAAATAAAGAGCCCCAATTATCATGACCTGACTCTAAAAGCTTTTTTTTTTAACATATCTTAAATTATGACATATTGAATTAAGCAACAAAGGAGCATATGTAAACATATATCCACCTGATTTAAGAACTAATATGGCCAAAATCAAGTTTAAGTTTAATACTCAATTTTGAGACCTAACACCTAAATATTGGCGTACAAAGAAATACGGTTGATGATAGAATTGATGTTATATACCTTATTTTTGAAGGATTCGAGCTAACTTTGTGGGTGTGTGTAAATTTGAATGAGAGAAACTGTGTGAGGTTTTGGTTGGAATTTAACATATTAGACATGTACATGACACCAAGAAAAGGAAACGCCTACCAAGTCAAGAAAAAGAGTTTAAGTCAGGAGAAGTCTTGCCTCGGAATAGAATCTGATTTTCGCCGCCAGATACTCCACCACATCGTGAAGAGAAACTCCTTCTAAACGCCTCTTAGATTTAGAACGATTCCGGATATTAGAGGATCAATTGAAGGCAAGTAGCATATGAATCGAAACGTGGCTTTAACTAAATTACACAATTGAATTTCAACGCAGTATATACTCATGCGCAACATATACATTGTTAATTAAGTGATCCACATTTCAATCACGTGTAGACACACTGGGCAGGAAATAGGGGAAACATAACACCTCTTTTTCATCAGATTAGATACATGTGGGAAGCGATCCAAAGAGACTTTCCAAGCGGAATATGTTATTTGATTGGGACCAACTTTAAACCACAGCGTCTCCGTATTAGTTTTAGGATGACAGAAAACTCTTGTGTGCTGTTCGAGACATCTTTGGGACTCGAATGACCTTAAACCATTTCTCTTTACCAAGCCCCACCGATCCTCCGAATTGGATAAAACACAGACTCGAGGTCACAAGAATGTGAGAAAAGCTTACGAGGACTCGATACTCGTCTTTACATTCAGTTTCTAAAGAAGATTCAAAAGGCCCATGTAATTTTGTGCCACTTGCATTCTTTATCGTTTTCAAGAGCAAACAGCGCGGATACTCATACTTAGACGAGAAATTGCCAAGTCCCACTTGTATTTCAGAAACTGGGTGGACGTCCCGTTTCCAACAAGTAATTTACAATGTGAAATTAAAGTCCATCCTTGGTGTTTATGAGGTCCATTCTCGAATGATGGATTTCAACAAAGATGGTTATGTAACTGAGATTTATCCATACTCGGTCCCATGGATTGCTTGAACTAACTCGATACCACAAAGAATTGTCACACGAGAGATTAAAACGATATTCCCATTTTGTAAAGCACTTATTAAGGGCGTAATAGCTGGAAAACTACAGAAACCTACTGCGATTTAGGAGCAAGACCTTAGACCACTTAACCAAGCAAGTTCGCTCACCCTCACGAATACCGTTAAAGAAATTTCTGCGAATAGACTCCATGACACAGAGCACAGCCTTAGGAACCTTGTATATAGACATATTGTATATTGGCGTAGAGCCTAAGACTGATTTAATGAGCGTTAGTCGACCCCCTATAGAAAGGGTTTTGAGTTTCCAAGTAGAAAGTCTAGACTTTAACTTGTTAACTACGTCATCCCCAAGAAAACTGATCAAATTCATGTTGCCCCAACAGAACTCACAAATATTTAATGGGGTATGCATGATCGCGCACCCAATTTGATAGTGCCTCGGAGACAATTACATCGGAACAACCTACGCCAAGAAGGCTGACACTTCGAAAGGCTTTTGGTCTGGCACGAGTTCAAGAAAAACACTTGGAGCATATTTCAAAATAAAGACATGTTTGATTGAGAACACTTCACCAATGAAATGGCATCGTCCGCGTAAAACAGTTGACGATAACGTAGTAGTGAATCAAGCTTAATACCAACGAACATTACCCGCATCGATAAGTCTAGAGACGATAGATTGAAGAGATTCCTTGGACCAATATGAAGAGAAGGAAGCCAAGGGTCTCCTTGTTTAAAGCACGGAAAAAATTGGAACCTCCTTCGTAGGGACTCAAATTAACAAGAACTGAAGCCTTGCTAGGACAGAAGACATCCTCGAATCCAGCGACCCACTTAGCCCCAAGCGAAACGATATAGAACAGCCTCCAAATAATCCATCTAACAGAGTATATGCTTTACGAAATCGTCCTTAAAAACCATCGCTTTTTGTTTCTTGTGGACAGGCAGCGGGCATAGAAGATCTGTAATGATAAAAGGGACCATCCAATATTTGTGATTAGGTAAAGAAAGCGTTTGTACTCCGAAAACCAATCACAGCAAATTACCAAAGAAAGTCGATTAGCAAGAATCTTCGTGACAACTTTGTATATACTTCCAATCAAGCAAATAGGTCATATAATCTCCCACTGTTTTCGGATACTAAACACTCGGATTTAGGCAATGATAGAGAATTACACCCACTTGGAAAATAGTAATGTTCAGAAAACCAAGTGACGGCCGCACACAAATCGTTACCTACTACGTGCCAAAATTTTCGAAAGAATTCAAAAGAAAATCCGTCCGGACCAGGTGATTTATTCTCGCACATCCCAAAAAGCCTACGAATTTATATTTAGTGATAGGGAATTTCATTGTCGCGGCAACTGATCTCGTGATCTTGTTAGGAAAGTTTAAGGTAATGTATCGGTTGATGGCTCCTGTTTCACATAAAATCGCTGTTGAGAAGTGTCATGCTTCTCCTCTTTAACTCTATTGGATCATCAACCCAATCCCTATCTTACCATGACCTTTAACTAGCTAGGTTGGCACGCGTTTTGCTTACTTTTCCCCCATGAAAGACTTCGAGTTCTCATATACCTCTATATGCCCAATGGAATTTTAGCTTTTTGAAATTTGATCACGGGATTCTAAAATAATTTTTTTCTTGAAGGTCGTTCATGATATTATACGTGTAACAAGAAGTTCGGCATAAATCACCATTTATCTATTTAGATGTCGATAAGATTTAAGTTTGGGGACTTAAGTTCATGAACAGAGGGCCGTTGACTTTTTCTGAGTATTTTACCAAACACGAATTGCCTTTTTGAGGTTTGTTGCTTCTTCTTGAAGAACCAAGTCATTTTAAATCCAACTGAATATGTTCCCAAGTCTGCGTGATAAAAAAGATCAAAAAACTTGTAATTCAAACCAAGAGTGATATAAAAACTATATGGGTTGGACCATAATCAAACACAAATTCAAGAAGCAATATTGGAATATGGTCAAGAAAGGTTTTATCAAGGCAAAAAAGCAGAAACATGTGGAACACGAAAACAATCCATACGAAAACCAAGATTCTATCCAGTTTATCATTTAGCAGCCGATACTGGGACCAAGTGAAACTGAACCCTTCCAATTGAATTTCACAAGCCAGCGTGATCGATAAATTGTTGAAGTATCTCGATCATGCGCATCAACTATAGATCCCCACCACTAATCTTTCCGCCTAACCTATTGAAATCTCCCAAAAATATGCACTCTACTTTCCAACGATTATATTAGAGTGTGGATAAGTAAAGACCACAAAAATGCGCTTAATGCGAAACATGGCTTGTGGAGCATAAACATTTATAAATAACATCTTAGACTTATTCGGCTTCCAAGTCCCGTAGAGAGCAATGAAATTATTTGAAATAATATGATGTTCTTTATGAAAAATATTAGGGTTCCAAGCACAAAGCAAACCTCCAGAATTTCCGATAGCATCACTAATAATAAACTCGAAAATAGAATTACCCCAAAAACTCCTTACCTCCGAATCAGAAACTTTGTCAAACTTGGTCTCTTGTATAGAAAGAAACGAAATCTTATGCTTGTTACATAATTCTTGATCCAATTCTTTTGGCCTTGGATCCTAGACCTTGGATATTAAGGACAAATACCAAATTCATTTAAAAACCATTTGCGCTCCTATGAGTATATTTGATTTTCTCATATATTTAGCAAGACCTGATATTTAAAACCCATGGTTTTACCAACATTAATCATATCTTCTAGAAGAGCTAGTACTGAACCACCTTCATTGTTATTTATGCCACTCCCATGTCTCCCATGCAACTTAGGACGGAATTGACCTTCCTCATACTGTGAACTCTCAACTGCCTGTGAATTACTACCTTGTATTATCAACCGACTCATTGGATCCTCCTGAACCTCCTGTACATCCACGTGCGATCTAACATTTTCAGGTGTATACCCTGGAGGGAATGGTATACTCGAGCTGATCCCGTCAGTATTGACGTCCTTATTATGCTTGTGCAACAAATCATAAATATTAAAAGGATCGGAAGAAACTTCCTTCTGGACGCTATTCTCCTTATCAGGTTCTGCCCTAGTACTCGCTACATCTTCGTTGTTAATCAAGTCATCATTGTTGTCGCCAAACAATGTGTCTGAAACGTGGTCATTATCACATTCTTCCTCAGCAGGTGACTGCCTATAAGAGTCCACATGAACCTCGATATCCTCCTTGTTTAGTTCGTCATCAGTAACAGAATCAGGCATAACAAAATTCGGAGTCCAAACAAATAGTTCTTTAGCCCGCACTACGAAAACTTTTCTCTTCACTATAATCTTAAACTTTTCCAATATGTTATCTTCCTGTTTAGTCATGATACACAAGCGTTTGCGAGTACAAAATTCACCACAGCTATCATTCAAATTTAAAACCTCTCCCCATCTAGATCCAATCCTATGAAACGTGGCATTAGACCAAGCGCATAACGGAATACCTTCTATATCTACCCATACAACTCTCTCACGAGGTACAAAATCAGGTTGAACATCTGACAACCTCTTGAACCATGAATTCACTCCCACATGTTTCATAAATTTAGATCTTGTCTTATTCGAATTGAATTCCAACAAGACCCATAACCACTAAGATGATTCTTTTCTGTAGGAAAAACCTTCAGACATAAATTCTCCTTATTTTATTGATAGATAACGAAATCATGTACATATCACACATATCCGAATCGAAAATCATGATATAAAAAACATACTTTCTTCTAAAAAACCCTGGCAGGCACCTCTGAAGGAGGAAAAGATTAAATTCGCCTTTCACTGCCGATACAAAGAAGCAGCTTATGAGCTTCGCCTAAACAGGAGGGCTTTTTGTGCTGAGTTTATTGTGCCGTCGTCTTGAATCAGTGCTAAGATTAGCATGGAGGTGATTGCGCCCAATCCAAAGAGTACATAGGTTCCCAACAAGCCTGTCAATATTGATAACCTTAATGAAACGTACAAACGCAAAACGTAGACCCGACTTAGTGCGGCGATTAGGAATGAAAACGTCGACCACCGTTCCATAAGATTGGCAAAGGTTCCAAAGATCTTTGGCTGATGTATTATCGGGAAGATTAGTCTATAAATATGGATTTTGAGATTGCTCGCGGGTGAGATTCGCATAAGAATTACCCTAGACGCCATGGAAAAAATTAGAATAGGAAACAAAACGAAACCCTGATGATTGATTGGATTGAAGGGAGTTCAAGGTATTAGGATTGAAAAAAGATTAATTGATTTGATTATGTTTTGGGATCAAAGGGATGCGAATCTCCATGGAAGGGGTGCGGAGATTGAGAGAAACTGTGTGAAACTAATGTTATATACCTTATTTTTAAAGGATTCGAGCTAACTTTGTGGGTGTGTGTAAATTTGAATGAGAGAAACTGTGTGAGGTTTTGGTTGGAATTTAACATATTAGACATGTATACACAAGTAAAAGGCAGCGGATAAAAGGATCACATCACATATAGTATATAATAAATTACCATAAAATAAGAAACAACCCCGTTTACTTTTTCTTGTGCTTATTGAAGATCAAACGAAAACACCTTTGTATTTGAGTTCTTGAATCGACCATCTTATGAAACCATATAGAGATTCTAAAGTAAGAATTCTCTATGGTTTCACACACACGTTTATTAGCAATTCAATTAGAATGCTAGCTCTTAGATCACAATAACAAACCAAACACTTGGTATTTTGTGCATGAAAAAACATATGCTTTTATATTTAAGGGTCACATACATATAACGCGAAAGAAGTGAAATACTTATATATTCACATTTGGTATGTTTATATATATATATATATATGTATAAAGAATTGATAAGTTAAAGTAGGAAGAATTGTGATTCCTAAAATTATTTACTACCATGCTCCATTCAATCAATAATTATGTAATCATTTAGTGCCAAATAAAGATGTTATAGCCATATTATAGCTATTATATATAGTTTTCATGATGTTAATGTCAATTTCATGCATACAAATCATTATATGCTTCCTTTGTGAACCAATTTGGTTTCGCTGTGTTGAATGTAATTTGGATTTCATTGTATTAAGTATTAACTAATATGTTTGGCGTTTTCTTTTCCCTTTAGGTTTATGATTCCTTATCAAATAATAAAAGAAAAACATCCATCACTCTAGTTTGTGTGAATTTTATACATTATGTGTCTTATAAATGGTTCAGGGTAAAGATTTTGTTAAACGAGGCATGCAGGACCTGTGCGATGCACACGAGTTGTATCTAATTGTAGAAGATGATTCATCTCCGTTCGGTCTTTTACCAAACAAAAGCATCCTCAACTTTATTCAAAATCCATAAAATCTCCTAAGTTATTTTAGAAGTTAGATATTTTTTGGTGAAATCCAAAAAGAGAAAAGACAAAGTGTGGGGCTGGTCCAACTCGTCCCAACCTGCTTTGATAGATTACGCCTCCCGCGGACCGTATATTACTATCCCATCCATATATAATCTTATATATGTGTTATATTTTGCATTGCTAAGAGTAATAATTATTTCTAACAACTGGCTTCTCATCTGCAGAGTGAGTTTGAAAGAAAAAGGAGTTGGAACGATGGTATCAACATCAACTTTCCAAATCATAACATACACAATATATTTCCTCGAAAAGTGGTCACATCTTAATTAACAGATACGGAGTTCGAAGTTTTTACTTCATCAAAGCAGCCTACCTGCAATGTCAAAGTTTTTCAATTTAAAAGAAATGTCAAAGCACTCATATGCAAGTCTATCCTAAATAAAAACAACTTCCAGAGTTAGATAAACTAAAACCCATTTCACAATTCTTATATTCTTGTAGAACTTCAGGCCTTTCATTCTAACTCCTTTTAAAACTCATTTATATGCATGACCCAAACCAAACAACGCCATTGATGTACATAAACTAACGCTACATATGTACAATTTGTATCTTCCAGGTTTTCTCTAAAATATCATTTTGTAATGACTTTTAACAATAGCAAAGAATATCAAACTAACACTTATAAACATATCCCATAAATTTACAGACGAAGGAGAGTATAAAAATCAGCAAAAGCAAACAGAATTAAGATAAGACCAAGCCACATAAAAACACCAAACGAGACAAAAACCCCCAATTTTTGTATTAACCTAATTTTAAATTGAAACCCTAATAGAATGAAAATAAAAATTCAAAAATTAAAAAAAACTTGCATGAATATGTGAGTGTTAACATGAATCCGGACAGCACAACGATTCCCCGTCTTCTTTCTCATGTTGGGTGAGCCATATATTGTTGTTCTTATATTTTCTATTTAGGGGTTTGTTAATTTGAGAGACAGAGTGGCAACGGGAATGTGGTGGCCTTTGGTTATGAACTAAAATGCAAGGACGTGGTTGTTTGTCTTCTTGAGGCTGTTGTAAAGTTCATAACTGTTAAATTACTTGGATTGCATTAACCGTTAAATGACTTGGATACCTCCTCAATAAATTAAGGGACTCAATCTTTTATAAGAATAGATAGATATTCCCTAACGTATAGTATTTTTATCAAGTTATTAATATTGTTTATACTAACAAGAAGTTACTTTTTTTCTTCTCATATAGTGGGATCTTAAGTTTTGGATGCTATCTATTTGTTGGTTACTACTCTAAATTTTTGTGTTACGACACCAAAGGATTTTGGCTCAGTTGGTACTTACTTCTGAAAACCCATGGGCCTACTAGAGAGATTTTGTAGATAAAAGGTCAAGGATACGAGTGTCGGCTCTTGTCTACTCCCATTGGTGCCCCCACTAGGCCAGGAGAGTTGCCGGAGCTATTCCTTGTGGGGTGGACAATGGTTGATGCCAAAAGACACCCCACGTCAGAGTGTTCCCACCCGTTCACACCTTTTTGTGGATGTTTGTGTTACGACATATGTTCGTTAAAATGACTTAATACACAAGATATGAATTTTTTGTTAGTTTTGAGTTAACATTTGTTGCTATTGTTTAGTTACATTATGATTGTTCTTTACTCTAATTCATGACTGTTTGAAGTTATAAACCTATGATTAAGTTGTTTGATACATTATGATTGATCTTTACTCTAATTCATGACTGTTTGAAGTTATAAACTTATGATTAAGTTGTTTGATTTTGTATAGCCATCATAAACAACTAGAACAAGTGCAATACCCGTGCGTTGCACGTGTACGTTTTTTTCTGATTTAGTTTATATAAGTTAGGAAACGTTCATATATATAAAGTTGAAAAGATTAATGATATATAATCAATATTGTAACATAAACAAACATATGGTACATCAGCATTTGATATTTTATGTATCCAATCTAATTTATATATTAAAAACGGGTGTTACTGTTGGTATTGTCTAACCCACATGTTTTATAATTTTCTATAACTTTCACCCCTCCCATTTGACCTCCTGTTTATAGTATGACACAGGTTTTTACGGTTTTTTTCGTCTTTTTGTCAGTTTAACACATTTGACTTGTTAAACTTTATAATTTTTTGTTCTGCACTTTTCGGTTCACATTTTTATGATATATACAAAATTATAAAAAAATTTGAAAAGCATGAAGGGTATTATTACATGTAAAAATAAAGGGGTTATTATAACCTAGTTGTCCCATTAAAAACTACTAATAAGATGAATTAGATGTGATAGACGTACCAATGAGCACAATTGCACCAATTCACCAAGTGCATGCATCTTCACGTCCAAGATATATAAGTCAAATAGATCTAAGGTGAGAAGTGCGAACGACGGCAAATTGTGTCGACTCCTCAACCATTCCATGCATATGTTCCCGAAAAGGATCAAATCAACCATTGTCAATGCCGGAACTTTTGTTGTGAACACCGATGATTAAAACAACATCAAAAATGATATAAAAACTCAAAAGTATGTACAATAAAAAAATTGTTTGGCCTAAATCAATGAAAATACACGATAAGTATTCAACTCACTAACTGCATGCATTATCATGCATTATTTATATGCCTATATCCATCGTATAACCCAAGCTTAACACGCAAACCGATCACATTTTTTAGTCCTCGTCAATACACGATGAAGCCATAAATACACGATCAAGCCATCAAACAGTTTCCTAGTATGACAAAATTGAGGCCAAAAGTGCCAAAGAGAAAAGTCCAGTTTCTCGACAAATTAATGTAAGGTGGACATTGACTTCGTGTTAAGGATGGGTCACGCAAAATGCGTCAACTCCTCAACCATTCCATATGTCCCCAAAAGGATCAAATCAACCATTGCCAACACCAGAACTTTTGTTGTAAACACTGATGACAAATATGGGATTAAGGAGGGAAAAAGTATTGGTTAAATCAACCATTGTCAATGCCGGAACTTTTGTTGTGAACACCGATGATTAAAACAACATCAAAAATGATATAAAAACTCAAAAGTATGTACAATAAAAAAAATTGTTTGGCCTAAATCAATGAAAATACACGATAAGTATTCAACTCACTAACTGCATGCATTATCATGCATTATTTATATGCCTATATCCATCGTATAACCCAAGCTTAACGCGTAAACCGATCACATTTTTTAGTCCTCGTCAATACACGATTAAGCCATAAATACATGATCAAGCCATCAAACAGTTTCCTAGTATGACAAAATTGAGGCCAAAAGTGCCAAAGAGAAAAGTCCAGTTTCTCGACAAATTAATGTAAGGTGGACATTGACTTCGTGTTAAGGATGGGTCACGCAAAATGCGTCGACTCCTCAACCATTCCATATGTCCCCAAAAGGATCAAATCAACCATTGCCAACACCAGAACTTTTGTTGTAAACACTGATGACAAATATGGGATTAAGGAGGGAAAAAGTATTGGTTAATACGTAAAATAAATAATATAAAGACCTAAACAACAAAACTTGGAGAAGACATACCAAAAAGGTTTTGAGAAATTTGATCCTTACATAAACATGAGTGTGGACAATGGCTTATTTGTGTAAAACATGCATGGACAAATTACATGTAAAATTTCTTATTAAGCTATAAAGATTCTACCAACGGGCATTTGGTCCAATGGTATGGAGGTTTTACCCTCATAGGCAAGGTCTCATGTTCGAGTCTTGTCTAGGGCGATAGGGGTTTCCTCCCGTGTGTGTAAAGGGAAGGGTGCCATTGCCTTCTGGGCTGGACCCAACCTGGTTGTGTGGGCTCGCTACGCCTTCTGGGCTAGGGGCCATGTAGCCACAAATTGCCGTTCCAAAAAAAAAGCTATAAAGATTCTTGTGGGTCTTTCGTTGTTGAGTCTGGATGGAGTTTATGTTGATGTTGTTCACCTTAAGTTCTATACTAACAAAATTTTCGAGATTTATGCAATGGATTATATATCGAAACCAAGTTTAAACCGGTTATATTCAATCTTTTTAATAGCTTTTTCAAGCTTATTCATTTATAAACGTGTGTAAACTGACTAACCTCTTTCACGAGATATAGGTGATGACTTTTAGATAAGGTTTGACTTTATTTTGAATGGCTCGGATTTATTTTGCCTTTGATCCAATGTTGGAGAAGTGATGCTATGTCACTATTGTTTCTCTCTGTTACATGAACAATAGAAAGAAGAATTTCCATAATGTTTGATACATTTTTTTTTATTCAAATAAGGGTTTTATCCTTATTTTTAATCACATGCCACCTCCATTGGTTTTCTGAAATTTGTCATTGACAATTTTGCTTTTTATTACAAAAATGTTTTCACCACACCTATTTTTGTCATTTTCTCTTTTTTTAATTTTTTTAATTTAAAGTTATAACTTTTTTTAGTTTAAATTCATATTTTATATATCGTATAATATATTCTCTCTCCAAATCTAAATTTAAATTCAAATCTTAATTTAAATTCGAATCTTAAACTCGTATACAAACCAAACGGGCCCTTAATGTAATTAATATATTAAATGTATTATATTCTATTTTTAGTAGTGGACAATTAAATTGGGACATCCCAAAAAGGAAACGTGGACAATAAAAATGGGACGGAGGGAGTAATTAACAAGTAATGAACTTGTGTAAATATGAGATAGCCCAAACAATATGGTAACCCCATATTATTTATTAGGGGGTTGGCCATTATAGCTAGAAAAGGTTAAGAAAGGGTTTTCGACTTCTTAACCAAGTTTTGTGTTTCATGTATAATGAATTGATAATTCATTATTTAGGGTTAATCTTGTATAACCAAAACACACAACACTTGTTCGCTCTCCCTTCTAATAACCGGTCGGTTTCAAACCCTTAGGGTTTTTTATTTTCACATGTGAAGAAACTAGGGTTCTTCTTTCGTGAAAACATATGAACTAGCATTCGCGTATTAGAATCAAAGATGTGTAGTGTGGATATACATAGAGGTCATCTACTTTGATGACTTATTGGGTTTCGTGTACTATCAAAAAACACATATGCGTGTTCATAGCTTCATTGTTCGTTTGCATTAACTAACTAAAAGGTACGAAATCCCGTATATTTTTGTGTTAATTATATACATCATACATGATTTATATCCGTTGTGTACTCGTGTAATATTAAATAGTAGTATAGGTTATTAGATAATGAATTTCAACATTACCAAGTATCAAAAATTAGTTGATAAACTCATTTACTTAACTATGATCAGATATAGCTTGTGTTGTACAATGTCTTAGTCAATTCATGCATGCTCTATGTCATCACAATTGAAGCTTGCATTTAATGTCTTAAGATATCTAAAATGTTCTACCGGAACTGAAATATCTTTTGGACAATGGAAAGATTTATATTTTTTTGGAATTTGTTGATTATGACTAGGGTAATTTTAAAGATAGAGCTCCTGCCCCCTCTGAGTATAATGTGGAGCATGTTAATACCCTTATTGCTCAAGCCTCTCCAAAGTATTATGTTCTTGCTAGATCTTCAGTAGAAGCTGAATACAGAGAAATGAACGGTATGACTTGTAAGATAATGTGGACTTTAAGAAATTCTTAATGATTTGAAAGTTAATGTGGAACTTCCAGGACCTACGAGTTGTGATAGCTATTCAGCTAGTTGTTAATCATATATTTCATGAAAGGGCTAAGTATTTGGAGATGGATCCATATTTTCTAAAGGAAAAAGTGTCGGAATGTTTGATCAAAACTTTTAAGATCAAATCTAAAGATAATATTGTTGATCTATTCACTAAAGGGTTAGCAATTAACGATCATAAAAGATTTTGTGATGATCTTGGTTTTGTAGACCTGTACCATAAGTAAACTTAAGAGGGTGTATTGAAAATGATTGATTATATAAGTTTACTTGTGTAAGGATTACTTTTGATATTTCTGTAACCGTAAGAGTAAGACATGTAAGGGCTGTTTGATAAAAATAATGATTTAGCGCTGAATAGTTCAAAAGCTGAATGATTCAATGACTCTGAGTGAGTTGGGTTCTGAGTGTTTGATAATCGTACTTAATGATTAATCTGAATAATTTAAATTACCATTTTAACCTTTATTGTTTTATATGTTTTTTTATTAACTATTTCAATAGCTATTGAATGAGTATGATACGTTTGTTTTCAATTATTTTGCTAACAATACGTTTGTAGCGTGGTTGTGGTGATTATTAGTCCAAGCTTTTCAAATTATTAAAGTGACAATTGCATTTAATCCAAATATAGTGCATTTCAATTCAAAAATGAACTAAATAAAATAGAGATTTTATATAAGAGCGTTGAGTTACTCAACACAATCCTGAAAAACTAAATGTTATAAAAACTTAAGCACCAACCTTTAGAATTTAGATATTATAAACTTAAAAAAAAATATGTGAAATAGAATAAAATAATAAAATGTAGTAAACACGTGAAGAAAGGGTGTGAGGGTCAAATGGCAATCAATGAATGATTTTGCATGCCTTATGATCATGAGTCGGTCAGCGCATATTTAATCATCAAGAGGTATTAAAAAATTCCATCAAACACACCTAGTGCTGACCGAATAAGCATTCAGCACTTCATCACGTCATACAGCGCCAATCAAACACCCCCGTAAAACATTTCTAGTTATTATTCAGCTAGCTGTTAATTATATTTTTTGTTTTATAACTTTTGGTTTGCATTTGGTTTTTATAATCATTTTGATTAGCGTTTGTGAGTCTTGTATTTTCTTTTATTAAGTCATTA